>CAEGAE010092176.1:0-16854 GCA_903067095.1 Girardinus metallicus | reverse complement strand
GAGTAAGAGAGGAAGGGGGGAAGAAAAGGGGGAGGAAAAAAAAATAAGAAAAAAAAAACAGAAAAAAATATTAACAGAAAAAATGGGGGGCGGGGGGGGGGGGGGGGGGGGGGGGGGGGGTGTTTACCTGCTCGGGGCCCTGGAAGCAGATCCTGCACTGGGGGGTCCGCAGGCTGCTGGCCGTGCTGGTCAGGGACACCGCGTCCAGGCCCACTTGCAGCTTGGGCTCTTTGTCCTCGAACGCCAGGCTCCGGGGCCTCGGGTCGCTGCCGTAGTACTCCTCCTCGTCGTCCCGGGAATGGCAGTCGACAAACGGCGGCCAGCCGCAGCCGCCCATCCCCAGACCCCGCATGGCGGTGGAGCGTCGATCTGTGTCTGAGCCGGACTGTCGTGAATCGGATCGCATAAACACCAGGACCTTCAGTTCATTGAAAAACATGCGGATCCGATACTTGAACATTATTATTATCCTTATTATTTTTATTATTATTATTATTGATATTATTATTGTTGTGATGAATCCTTTATCATCCCCTCTGATGGCATGTGTGTCTAAGCCAATGCGGATGAAAGATTTTCCCGACACACTCTTTCAATATTCATCACTCAAACAACTCAGCAAGCGCTGTCTATACATGCATCTCCCACCGCACCCCAGTAAACATCACAAACTGGTGTCCATTTTCTTCCACCGCTCCTTCTTTCTCTCTTTCTTTCTCTCTTTCTTTCCTTCTTTCTTTCTTTCCCTCTTTGTCCTGCAGGAACGCCGCTGGGCTTGCAGCAACCGATATTTATGTATATACAGAACAGCCTACATGTTTTGCTACCCGAAGCAGAAGACAGCGAGAGAGCGGACTAGTGGAAGAGAGAGCCGCGCAGAGCCAGGGAGCAGAAACAACGACCTGCCATCCACACAGTCACATCTGGGACTCCCGACAAGAAACATAATCCAGAAAAAGATGAAATACAAGTTTGCTTCAGATGTGGTTTTGCTGCCTTATTGTCTCTCGGTGTCAAATCGAGTTCCTCCCTATTTCGTCGTCTCGTTGCAGCGCCCCTGGTCGGTCCACGAAGAAGAATCGGAGCCATTCCCCTCGACGATCCACGTCGAGTTGAAAAACACGTCCCTCAGCGTCCGCATCTTCAGGAGCCCCGTGTTTTCCGCCTCGCCTCCATGTCCGTTTCTGCGGGATCCGCGTCGAAAGAGAGGCGGCAGGGAGGCGAAGAGGAAACGCGACGCTGCGTGGAGGAGAAATAATCACGCAGCGTGATTATTGGATCAGATATGTGGTGCTGATGAGGCTGCTGGCGCTGGGTTTCTTCCTCGAAATGGTCGGCTTGGAGACTGAACGGAGCGCAGCCGCTACTTCCGGAACAGGGAGGGAGGGGGGCAGCGGGCGTCCGTCCATTCCTCCGGAGGGGGGCGAAGCGCCTCTCGCTGCGCCCGGCAGAGCAGAGGGGAAGCCGGGCTGGAGGTGCTGCTGCTGACCGGCGGCCGCTGTCCAGGGTGCTGAAAGCTTCCCCCCCCCCACCCACCCCCATTGGTGACGTAGACGCCACATGAAATGGGAGGCCCCCCCTCCTCCCCCCACCACGCTGCTTTCAAACAGCGCTGTGATAAAAAGTTTTCACACCCCCATGAATCAGAGGCAAGAAGTTTTAATATAATGAAAAAAAACTGAATCATCCATCCATCCGTCCGTCCATCCATCCATCCATCCATCCATCAGAAACAGTTTTTCATGTTGGTCAGAATCGCAGTTTGATTTTTTTTTGACCTTCCTGAACTGGAACAGCGACTTGTTTTGGCTTTTTTTTTTCAGTAATGACTGTTTTCTCGTCTCTTTTCCATAAAATCCATCACTGTGGATGATTAAAACTCGTCCTGTCAGCAGATTCTCCCACCAGAGCTTTGGATCCCTGCAGCTACTCACTTTGTATTAGATTACCACAGGAAATCCCAGTAAATAAGGTGACAAACAATCATGAGTTCCCAGCACAAAGCAATCATCAACCAGGACGAAAAGGTGCACACAAAATATGCCGTAATAACAGTAAAAGTGAACTCACTGGAGTTTAGTGTTTCAGCCACGCGGTTCCTAAAACTCCAAGGTCAAAAGGTCACATTAATTAGCATATTAAGAGCTGCAGCTGCCTGTTTTTCATTTGCTCAGTATTCCCCACCATGGCAACACCTCCTACAAAAATCCCCTGCCTCATTGATCCTGATTGATTACTCCCATTCTGCTTGTCTCAGGCGTTTCATTTATATTGAGGAAAAGTCTTGCTGCTGCAGGTTGTGTGTACAATGCTGCGTTGAGTCGTTTTTAAGCGAGAGGAACCAGGGCTGCCTGATAGTTTATTCATCGACCTTCTGCCATTCAGACCGAGGAGCATCGAGTTTATCCAACTCAGTGTTCTCACGGGAGATTTCATCCGACAACAGTAAAAAATGTCGTTCCACGTTATAGAAACAAACAGCCTTAGTAGTGTGAGTAATACATGTTTATACTGTGTGGGAGGGCTTTTGTAATCTATTATGATGCTTTGGGATGTTTGAGTAGCAACACTTATTGGTGATGTGGGGAAAAAAATATATTTTCCAAGCAACTTCTCCTTTATTCTCTGTTAATTCATCATTTCCTGCATTTTCTCATCAGCGTTTCCTTCGTATTACTCATCAGCTGAAACCAACAAGGTGCTGCATTCACTCCAAGACATGTCAACAAGTTTAGAGAAAGGGACTTAGCTAGGTTAAATACCAGGCTAAATGAGGCTAAAAGCTACATAGCATTAGATCTCTGACTCGGGTTGATATTTTAACAGCGTGTTCTAGAGATACAGTCTAAAATATTGTGAAGATTAAGAGCTTTCTTTCAAACAAAGACTTAAAAACTGCTGCATATTTTTAATTTTCAGGAGTTAAGATCAGCGCGTTTCAAATGTTTCACCTTCTGACTTGCAAAAAAGCAGAAGAAACAAAAAAGACAAAGACTTTAAAAAATGATTATCAGAAACTGATGACATCATCCAGGACATATTGTCTCTGCTGCCTTATATTGAGATGCTGGCAAGTCTTAACAAAGATGAGACTGTCATATGAGAGCAGTCTTCAGTCAGAGGCTTCTTTAGATTCGCTGAAAGACTGACTGTTACTGGAGATCCTTCCTGCCTACAGATTCACCATTCACAACATTTTTTTTTGAAGATACGTGGATGATATGAGTTATAAATATTTGGACAAATAAAGTATTTTTGAATTGAATTTCATTGTTTGATTTAATTTGAAATGTTTCAAAACTAAAAACCTTTTGTTTCAGTTGGGTGGAGGTGATTCCTGCTTCACAGTTGGGAAGGACAATTCCAGGTTTGAGAGCTTCCACCTTCATATCAGCACTACGGATGAAACGATTAATCAAATTAGTCACAATTAATCGATTATTAAAATAATCGTTAACTAATATAGTAATTGATTAATCCTTTACTGGAGTACACATTCAAAAGCAAGCCAAAGAACAACACCCTCAAAGTAGAAATTAAGCCAAATAAGTGCAGAAAAACAGAAAAAAGGGTTTTTTAAGACTTAAAAAACCCTTTTCTCTAAATATCCTCCACTAAAACTCCTCAAGTGGCAGTTTTTGCTTCACCTGGTTCAAATGATGTAAAAAAAAAATCTCCTTTAAGAACATTTTTTCTATCCAATTATTAATCAGTTAATCCAAAATAACTCTGCATTGATGTTAAGCTTTTCACATGTTGAAGTATTTTTGTGCTGCAGATGCATCCTTTGCTACAAATAATCAACTATTTTTATTGCATTTTAGCAAATAAAATTTTAATTTCTTATTTAAAGAAAGAATTGAACTATTTATTTATTTGCATCTTTTAATGTCTAAATAAAAAATGTGTAGAATGTGCTGTTTTTAAAAATAAGATTAATCGATCAATCGTCAGAATAATCGGTTGCAACTCCAAACATTAAGTTCTCCACTCCTGACGACATCTGCGTTTTAGGAGCTGCATTGAAGCAAATTTTGATGTAAATATCTTTAATCTGTTGCCTGCCTATGAAACATTTTGTTGTAAAAGTTGCATTGAAGTGTTCCCTCCTCCTTTCAGCGTTCATCTCTGCTCAGTTTCATTACTGATATTGACCTGATTGTCTCTCTTCACAGATGGGAGTGATTTTCTTTCCTGTTTGTCTTCACAACGCTGCGAGAAGAATTCAGACGCAGCTCCTTTAAATCTGCACACGGTCTGCAGTGTTGATGTGAACAGGAAGAAGCAACTAAACAAACCACATCCGTGTTTCTGCAGCGAAAGTCTTTCACTCCAGAGCTACAGCTTCACTCTCGGTCATTTGGCGAAGCCTGAGCAGTTTCACAAAACTGTGCACAAGCAGCCGACTCTAAAGAGTAAGAACTAAATAAAATTAAACATGGAGCGTAAACAGAGTCAGCCTTATTTATCCATTAAGCCAATAAAAGAAACAGCAAAGAAGTATTGATCGTCCCCAGGGAAGCAATTAACCGAACACAGACAATTAAAGCGGACCTGACCTGAGAAAACGAGTGAGAAAACAAATGTTTATGGTTGGATCTGAAACTCCGGCAGTAAAGAAGACAACCTTAGTTTGTTAAAGGCTGTTGAACGGTTTAACGGCTCATAAGGAATCGCTACTTCATATTATTCCACTTGCTGGTATTATTCAGTCCTTTTCGGAAATCTCTTTTCATATTTACGCTGATGACATTCAGTTGTATTTTTCATTCGGACCGGATCACCTGGACAGGTTGGCCATCCTCGTCCAGCGTTTGTCCCGTATCAGCGATTGGCTCTCCAGTAACTTTCTGGTTCTAAACACCAGTAAGACAGAAACTGTGATTATTGCTCCCAGTCACCTACACAACAATATCAGCGAGACAACTGCATCCTTCTGCCCGTTAGTAAAATCAAAGGTAAAAAATCTAGATGTCACATTTGATTCATCATTAGGCTTCGACTCACATTGAGGCTGTTTCCCGTTCTTGTTTCTTTCATTTAAGAAACATTTCTAAAATCAGACAGATGGTCTCCAGAGTTGGCCTAGAGAAAATCATTCATGCTGTTGCATCATCTCGTCTAGACTACTGTAATGCCCTTTTTACCTGCCTGGATAAAGCCTCAATTTCACATTTGCAATCAATACAGAACGCAGCACTTCTCACCAAATCCAGTAAGTTCTGTCATATCTCTCCTGTTCTATATTCATTACGCTGGCTCCCAGTTGATTTTAGGATTCGTTTTAAAGTTCTTGTGCTGACAAACAGAGCATAACATGGCCAGACTCCTGATTATCTTTGTCAGCTTTTAACTAAATATTCTGCTGCCCGTGGTCTTCGTTCTCAAAGTCTGAATCTTTTGGTTGTCACACGGTTAAAAACCAAAGGGGCCCGGGCCTTTCAGGCGGTGGACCAGTTTCCCTTGCAGCTCCGTTTTGGTGACTCTGTGGAGGTTTTTAAAAAGCATCTAAAAACATTTTTATTTCCCAGGTTTTTAACTCTTGATTTTGTTGTGTTTCTTCTGGTGGTTTTGTGTTTTGCAAGGTTTTAAGGTTGAATTTTTTTATAGTACAGCACTTTTTGATTTTATGTCTGTGAAACGCGCTTTATAAATAAACTTTACTTACTTACTCACTGAAAGTAATTCAGTCATTTCTCTGTAATTAAGCAGATAAATAATGTATTACTGACAGAGGAGGGGAAATTTTGTTAAAGAACTTTGCATAAAACTGATCTGTGATCAAAATGTTTTTAGATCTTTATATTAAAAAGTTTCATTCATAAAAAAAACAACTTTCACTGTATTTTTTGTAGAAAATGCTGATTTTAGCACAGCCTGGTTGTTCTAAAATTGCATTAGATGTGGTTTTTGAAGATAACTATGAAGTCATTTTTGCAACAACATGAGTGGGAAAGAATAGTTTCTGAATTATCAAGAAGGTTTCAAAGTGTCCACAACCTTTCCAGGATAATCTCCTTGAGAGAAAGCACAAAAAAAAAAAATCAAGTACCACCAGTGCAGAGCAAAAATGTAGTTAAAGAAACAGTGAGAGCTAACACCTGTCCTTATAGATCCACCGGTTAGCTTTCTCATCCAGACGAGTAATTTATTAGTTTATAAATGTCTGCTTTATAATAAACATACTGCATATGATATTACAGTTTTACACTGAATAATCAGCTAAATGTGAAGGAGTCTAACTGAAATCAAATGAATCTGTAATTTTGAATAGTTGACTGATTTGACAATTAGGTTTTCCTTTAAAAAACATTGTTTTAAAGTCAAAAATGGTCAAAAATGGAAAATACATTTTTGCCATGTTTGTCTAATCAAATACAGTCCTATAGTCATCCAGACAGATTCACTGGTTATTCTCAGGTTCTGAGTAGAGAGAGTCTGACTGGACATTGTTACTGGGAGGCGGAGTGGAGCGGGTCACTGGTTTCCGTAGCAGTCGCATACAAGAATATCAGCAGAGCAGGAAGTGGAAATGTATGTATATTTGGATATAATGACAAATCTTGTGCTTTAAATTGTTCCAGTTCTAAACTTGGTCACGACAGCATCTGGACCTCCGTCTCAGGTCCAGTTTCCTCCAGAGTGGGAGTGTACCTATTTGTTGAACATTGAGCTTTAAACCTGTGAGAAACCATGGAGACGTGTTCAAAAAACACAGAAGAGCTGCTCAGATGTTCAACCTCCAAATAAATGAACATGAAATGTAGAAATAGACCTCTGACAGAAACGTTTGGCAGCAGAACCTCTGTTTGCTGTGAGTAGAGTTAAAGTTTTAAAGCTTTTATAAAAGAGATGCATTATCAGAATCACAAACCTTAACAGATACGAATATGATGCAAACTTTGGACTCTCTTTGTCCTGCTGCCACTACAATGCAGTGAGGAAACAGGGAACATTTTTTTCTTGACCAACAAAGCGTGTCCAGTCAAGCAGCAATGAATAATTTGCTTAATGTTCTGAAACTGAGAAGAAATCAGATGCTAGAGATCAGAGTTTTAGTGACTCAGTCAGTTGTTTTGATCAGAAAACTGTTGATCTTTACATTTTTACGTTCAGAGCCCTCCTCTTCCTGGAATCCAATATCCCTCTCTCGTCTTTCTGGTTTAAACCACACCTTAAAGCTGAAGGTAAAAGCTGATTGGCTGCAGCCTGTCTGCCCTGACACCTGATTGGTAGATCACAGCTCAGCCTTATTTTGCTTCTCAGGAAGCGAAACTAACACACTCACTCCGACTGAGAGGAAAAATGGAGCAGCAGGCAGTTCAGCTGGACCCAGAAACTTTCTCCTGTTCCATCTGTCTGGATCTACTGAAGGATCCGGTCACTATTCCCTGTGGACACAGCTACTGTATGAACTGTATTAAAAACTTCTGGGATGGAGGTAAGAAGAAGAAAATCTACCACTGTCCTCAGTGCAGGAAAACCTTCACACTGAGTCCTGACCTGCAGAAAAACACCATCCTAGCAGCTTTAGTGGAACAGCTGAAGAAGACTGGACTCCAAGCTGCTCCTGCTGATCACCGCTATGCTGGACCTGAAGATGTGGCCTGTGATGTCTGCACTGGGAGAAAACTGAAAGCCATCAAGTCCTGTTTGGTCTGTCTGGCCTCTTATTGTGAGAAACACCTTCAGCCTCATTATGATTCAGTTCCATTTAAGAAACACAAACTGGTGGAGCCGTCCAAGAACCTCCAGGAGAACATCTGCTCTCAGCATGATGAGGTGATGAAGATGTTCTGCTGCACTGATCAGAAGTGTATCTGTTATCTCTGCTCTGTGGATGAACATAAAGGCCATGACACAGTGTCAGCTGCAGCAGAAAGAACTAAGAGGCAGAGAGAGCTGGAAGAAAGACGAGGAAAAATCCAGCAGAGGATCCAGGACCAGGAGGAAAATGTGAAGCTGCTGCAACAGGACGTAAAATCCATCAATCGCTCTGCTGATAAAACAGTGGAGGACAGTGAGAAGATCTTCACTGAGATGATCCATCTCCTCCAGAAATTAAGCTCTGATGTGAAGCAGCAGATCAGATCCCAGCAGGAAACTGAAGTGAGTCGAATCAAAGATGTTCAGGAGAAGCTGGAGCAGGAGATCACTGAGCTGAAGAGGAAAGACGCTGAGCTGGAGCAGCTCTCACACACAGAGGATCACAACCAGTTTCTCCTCAACTACCCCTCACTGCCAGCACTCAGTAAGTCTGCCAAATTCTCCAGCTTAGAGGTCCTTCCTCCGTACTTTGAGGACATTACAGCAACACACTCGTCCAGCAACAACATCTGCCCTCTGAGACACTTTGAGGACGTGACAACAGCTGTGTCAGAGCTCAGAGACAAACTACAGGACATCCTGAGAGACTCATGGACAAACATCTTACTCATAGTCACCAAGGTGAATGTTCTGCTGTCAGGACCAGAACCAAAGAGCAGAGCTGGATTCTTAAGATATTCATGTAAAATCATTCTGGATCCAAACACAGCATACGCAATGCTGGTACTATCAGAGGGGAACAAGAAGGTGATAAAGATGAATAAACATCAGTCTTATTCTACTCATCCAGACAGATTCACTGGTTATTCTCAGGTTCTGAGTAGAGAGAGTCTGACTGGACATTGTTACTGGGAGGTGGAGTGGAGCGGGTCTTGTGTTTGTGTCGCAGTCACATACAAGAATATCAGCAGAGCAGGAAGTGGAAATGATTATTTCTTTGGATGTAATGACAAATCTTGGGCATTAGATTGTTCCAATTCTAAACTTGGTCACAACAACAAATGGACCTCCGTCTCAGGTCCAGTCTCCTCCAGAGTGGGAGTGTACCTGGATCACAGAGCAGGTATTCTGTCCTTCTACAGCGTCGCTGAAACCATGACTCTCCTCCACAGAGTCCAGACCAGATTCACTCAGCCGCTACTGGCTGGAGTTGGGGCTTATGATATTGGAGACTCTGCAGAGTTCTGTAAACCCAAATAGATTTTCTCTCTGATTGTTGATCAGGTTTCATTATATAGCTGTCTCTGTTCTGCTTTTCTGTTGTCAATTTTTCTTTTTTAAATGTAATCCTCTGAGTTCCAGGAGCCATAAGGAAATGATTTCTGATGTTTTCTTTCATTCTTTTGACATAGACATATTTCTCCACCCTGATCAGAAATGTGTTCAGTGATGTTGTTTCTTGAAAATCTGAATTTCTCTTGGCTCTAATAGTTTAGCTGCAATACTTGTGTTAATGCATTTGGAAGTTGTGGTTTCTGTTCCACTGACCTGCACAACAAATGTTCTTGTTAAAATCAGTTGAATCAGTTGAATCAGTTGACTGAAGGGAAATGAACTTGCTTCTGCTATTGTGATCCAAATAAAACTATTTTCCAGCTGTCTGGATCTACTGAAGGATCCGGTCACTATTCCCTGTGGACACAGCTACTGTATGAACTGTATTAAAAACTTCTGGGATGGAGGTGAGAAGGAGAAAATCTACCACTGTCCTCAGTGCAGGAAAACCTTCACACAGAGTCCTGACCTGCAGAAAAACACCAAGCTGTTCCATAGCTGATCACCGCTATGCTGGACCTGAAGATGTGGCCTGTGATGTCTGCACTGGGAGAAAACTGAAGGCCATCAAGTCCTGTTTAATATTTCTTGTTGATCTTATTTTCAATTGAGATTGATCTGAATTGATTTTGCTTCAGTTTCCTTTGCTGTGATCCAAAAAAGAAAGTGAAATTTGCTTAAACTCAGAATTGATTCTGTTTTATTTCAAGTTATTTAGATTTTGATCAGAAAAATAGGTCTGGTGTTTTCCTTCTTTGCCTTTCTTCAATAAAACCACTTGATTACGGGGCAATTTGAAAAGTTTTCTTTTCATTCTTACAGGAAATTTGGAGCTTTGAATTGCCAAATTATTTCCTTTGTAGTGTCTTGTATGCTGCTGGAGATATGTGCAAATACTTAGATCCGCAAGAAACCTTTCTCATAGGGTTGAGAGTTAATGGTGTAAAACTCGACTTCACGTTTATTATGAAATCTACAAAGAAAGACTGTGTAGCTTCAACACTAAAACATGCAAGAAATCATAAACAAAAACATCAACAATGCTCGTGCTTTATTTGCTACAGTCGACAGGCTCACAAACCCTCTGGGGTCTGAACCACCTGAACTCCACTCCAACACGGCCTGCAATCAATTTGCCACCTCCATTGCGGATAAAATTCAAAGACTTAGAGGATAAATCTGTACATCCACAACAAATCCAGCACCAATGCTAAACCCAAACACAACAAATGCAGAAAAATTGGCAAAATTTCAACTTCTCAACTAGAAAATCTTAAACAAAATCATGAATCCATTAAGATCTTCAATGCACTGTATTGATATCGTACCCACAACTTTCCTTAGTAAAGTTCTGCCTGTCATTGCATCTGATCTGATTGCAACAGTAAAGTCATTGCTCTCATCAGCAGACATCAAACCACTGATAAAAACAACAATCTGAGGAAAACACTGCTGCAGAATTACAGGTCGATCTCCAACCTCCCATCCATCGCAAAATTATTTAAAAAGCTGTTTAAACAGTTAACTGTCTGGTCTGTTCTGCATTCCCAGAACCAGAACCAAACATAGAGACGCACCATTCAGCTTCTATGCACCACAAATTAGAAACAAACTTCCAGAAAACTACAAAACAGCGGAAACACTGAGTACCTTTAAATTTATATTAAGACCCCACCTGCAGAAACATTTCTAGAAACAAAAAGTTTAGCAACAAATCCAACTTCTCTGGGCTCTGATGTTTTTGCTTTTATGTTTGTTTTGATGTGTTTGAATGTCCTGGTTATTCTTGTTTAAATCAGTTGAAACCAACTGAACCTTGTTTTTTTTTGTTGTTGTTGTTGTGATCCAGAATATGGTAAATGACCTTAATTTGTACAGTTAAGTTTTTAAAATAAATCTTTTCAATATGAAGCTTATGAGATTAACAAAAACTGCAGGTGTGTGTCTGGTGAATTTTTGGTTAAAACTTGTTTGTTCTTCAACAGTGCGTATAGTATTGAGATGTTTTACTAAAGGTTGAATAGCGACTATTTCCATTTGTTAAAAAAAAATAAACAAAATATCCCTCCATTTTTATAATTATGTCCTACTTTTTGCAGATCTGTAATGTGAAAAAACTAATTTGTTTGTGGTTGAATGCCCAATATCTGGGAGAAGTTTTGACTCTGTACTCAGAAACTAATCTGAAAACCTTCACACTTCAAGTTCATGTTTTATTTTTGCAACTTGCAACACAGTTTTTGATTTCTTGGGTTAGCTCCTGTAGATTAAGGCTACGGAAGAGGATTATGGGCACTAAAAAAAAGATTCTGACTTTAAACTGAGATTTCTAATTCTGTGTGAAAATCCAAATAAATAACCAAACATTCTTAGGTGTATGTCAAATGATGTTTCCATATAAAAAATAATCATAGCTGTTTCCTCCTTGTTAAAGAATTTGTAAAACTACGTCGTACTCATGCTGAAAGCCCAACATTATTTGGTAGATTTGAGTTTTAAGATTAGATTTGCCTGATGATGCGTAAACAACTTAAACGATTCTGATTCTGAGGGGAGAAAATCTGAGTTTGGAGACAAAAAGTCAGAAATCTGAGATTAAAATCAGAATTATGAGTTTAAAGTCAAGATTTTGAGATTAAAATCAGAATTTTGAGTTGAAAGTCAAAATTTCGAGATTAAAATCAGAATTTTGAGTTTAAAGTCAACAGTTTGAGGGTGAATAAAAATGTAAATTCTGGGTCTAAAGTAAGAACTTCGAGTTAAAATCATCAGAATTATGAGATTAAAATGAATTAGTTTTTTCTCCAACGTCCCTCATCTTCCGCATAAGGCAGATGGAGCAGATATTTATCCAATCAGAGTGAGCTATTTAAACGGGTTGTCAGAAACCCAAACACTCTTCAGATAACATCCTGCTTGCCGTCGCGTTTTTTAATTCAGCCTCGTGATAAGCGATGCATAATTAATAGCGCTCCTATAGGAAGCGGCCTATTTATGTGGTATAAGGGACCAAATGTTTTAAGATCCTGTCTTCCAGAGCCCGAGCTATATTGGTGAAAGAACAGATGGCCGTCCCTGTTGGTGCGGCTCTCCAAACTAATACACCCGGCATATGGGACTGCATCACAAGGTGAGGACGGGCACCATGCTGACAGGACGGGGCCGGTCCATATCCGCCGGAAACGGCGCAGACTCGCAGATTTTAGCAGCCCGAGTGGATTCAACGGCAGAGATTAGGCCTCGTCTAAAGGCTGGGTGAGAGATTATGCTCGTTCAGAGCCGCCTTGGTTGAAAGGTGTGGAGATAATTTCAATGTCTCCCTATCAGAGCGCACTTGAGCTCTCCTTCTGTCGACTCCACACATTCCTGGACCTGTCCCAACTGAAAGGATTAAAAGACTTAAAGAAAGAAAGAAAGGAAGAAAGAAAGAAAGAAAATCTGAGTGGATTAATTTCACACCTGGCAGGTCGATAACATCCACACCTGAGCTGGGATGATAGGAGTAGAGGAAGAAAAAGCACCTGAGCATCTAAAGCCTTTTTTATTTTCTGCAGGTATTTAACAGATACCCTCTACCGCCATCATGTGGCCAAACGGGGGAATAGTCCGCTGTTTTTCTGCAGCTTTAAAATGCGAGATTTGTCCACAAGGAAACCCTTGTGGATAAGAATAATACAATAAGAATAATACAACAAAAACGAAGATTAATGTCGCAATAATGAGAATAAAGGCATAATTTAACCAGAATAATGTCGTAGTAGTAGACAGTCGCTTGCACAATCGTATCGAAGTCATACAATAAAGTCATATTGTTACAAAAATAAAGTCGGACATTGGGTATTAAATTGTTTAAAATGCAAATTAATAAAAACTATAAGTATTATGTCATGTTCTGTTTTTGGGTATGCTTCCAGTTAAGGTTTTTTAATATTAAATGAAAAATTTACATATTTTTTGTTAAGTTTTGGCTTGATTGCTGCTCTGTGTAATTAGAGCACTATTTTTTTTTTCCAGTAATTGAATCCGTTTACTCTAGTTAATGATTATCTGATTACTAAGTTAATTGATTTCAATAACTGATTCAAGAACGCTGTTCTCAGTTGCTCTCCAGCCAGTCGAACTGAGGTTGAGCTGCTGCAAAGTTGATAGAAACATAACTTTGGAGTTGAATTCGCCCCAAAACCCAGATAAATTTCTGAATTTTTCACTTCCCAACCACAAACTGTTGAGCTGGAATGTGGCAAAATGTGAAACACCTTTCAAAAACCAGACATTAAGACCGAAAACAAACACTTTTCCAGTTTAAAGTTTTATTATTTGGAAAATTAAGTTTCAAAAATTCGTACATTTCAATAACAAGTGCACAGAAATTCAAAGTGGGTACATGTAATATATGGCATTAGGGTCTGTCATAACATTTACACCAAGTCCAAATCAGCAGCAAGAAATCCACATCAGCAAAGATGACAGGTTCAAGTAAGACATTTCATTACAGCTCGCATTAGTCCTTTAAGTTAAAATCAAAAATAATAAAAACACATGAGCAGGAAATGTCACATACCGAGGAAAATTATAACATCTGCTTAATGTGCACTAAACTTAAATAGATTCTAAAAATATCCAACAGGCATTATTTGTATATTTTTACAAAGCATTTAACACTGATGAATACAAAGACTGATGGCAACAGAAAAAAAAAAACAACTTTAGCTGTTTTTGAGGGTTTTAAAATAGCAACAAGGAGCACATTATCACAATTAACACAATAAAAGAAAAAGATTTGCAAGATATGGAGTGAAGAGTGCCAAACTATAATAAACTGTGAAATAAATATTTAAATTTGTCGCTAGTCTTAAAACTGGACATGAATACAGAATTGTGTCTCATTTACATATGTTTAAAATTATTTTAAATTAACTTAATTTCACCTGTAAAACTCAGTGGGCGGGATTAGGTGAGACCCTGGCATCTGATTGGCTCCTTCAACTGGCCAGTTAAGACAACTTCCTGTAAGTTTGTTTTCACTCTGAGTCAATATTTCCACTGGAAATGTAGAAATAATTTCAATAAATTGTTGTAATTTATTTACTGCAAACTCTGGGTGAGCAACTCCAGCCTCTATATTTCTAGTTTGGCCTTAAATATTGCTAATAATTTCACCAAATATTTCGCTGTGACGCTTCTGCACACGTTAGCGCCGCTAACACCAGCTAGCGCTCCTCTCTTTTAACTTATTTCAGACCAAATGAGAAACAGACAGTTTGGAGATGCTCATCCAGAAAGTTTTTAGTAAACAATTTATTGCGGTTATTTATTCACTTTCCATTGAAAATATTGACCCAGAATGATACCAAACCTTGAAGAAGTTGTCTTGACCACTTAGCCAATCAGACGTCAGGGTTTCCACTAACCCCGCCCACTGAGTTTAATGAAATTTACAGTTTTAAATTAAATCATGATCACCAGAAGAACATGACATAATTGTATTAAGGTTTGTGGCACAAATAATCAATTCCATATTTAATAAATTCCTGCATTTATTTCCAATTTTTAAAAATGAACATTTTAATAATTATTCCCATTTATTATTAATAATGGTAGTAATATTAACTATATCATAGATAACAGTATATTATTACTATTAATAATATTTTTGTTAATATTGTCATCAACAGCAATGTTAACTATTGCAACAATAATAGTTATTGCTATAATTATTATTGCCGCACTGTTAATACCATTATTGTTGTTAATATTCTTGCCATTACTCGTTTCCGTTTTATTGATCTATTTTGTCCTTTCCATATTTTGAATGTTCATTGATTTTTATCAGCACTTTGTCACGGCTGTTAATATTGTCATTAAAAATAATGTCAATAATAATTTTGTTGTTAATAACAAAAGTATTAAAAAATGTATTTATTCATTGTAATTTGACACTCTTCACTCTCCATCGAAAAAAAGCCACTTTGGCTAAAATATCTTTTTTTATTTTCCTGAAATAAACGACATGAAACTGTTTTCGCTGCGATTTCCTACGGTTGCGGCGGCGGCGGGATCCAAACTACACGCCGCCGCTCGAACACAGGGACGCGACTACTTCTGCCGATCCACCGAGCGTTTCAGTATCTTAAATAAGAATATATGTACAACATGAAGGCTGCAGTCTGTGGCATGTGAATGTCGCTGACTGGAAGTTAGCTGGCTCAGTTACAGTTCACAAACATCTGAAACTAATCCAAGAGACGAGCAACTGCTACCCAAAAATCTACCTCCTAGGCTCCCCGCCGACATGTTTGGGAGTAAAATAATTACACTACTTTACATCACCGCTTCAACGTCTCGTTTTCCCCGTCGCATCGTTGGGCGCTTTTCACCGGCAGAGGGGAACGTTAGCAGTTACTACGCTAGAGACAGGAGGAACGTTTCAAGGTGCATACAGGCTATTAGTGATGGAGTCGGTTTGCGTGTGTGTTGGTTGGTTGGGGTTTAGGGGGGGACATGCAGGACCTCTGGGACTCAAATCAAGGCTGAACCAGTAAGACTCACCAGAATTACCAGTCATCTGTTCATGCACGAGTATCCAGTTCTGAGTAGATTGTTGTAGTTGTGCGTTCGTCCATTCTCTCTCTCTCTCTATGTGTGTGTGTGTGTGCGGGGGTGTGTGTGTGTGTAATACCAGTGTGTCTGCAGGGAAAACAAGTGTCTGCTGCGGGATGCGAGGGGCAGACTATAGGAAAGCACTCGGGTTTGCTCGAGGATCCTTCTGGTTACGGTAGCGCACGGCGAGCCACACGCCGAGGATCTGAGGTCAGAGAGGAGACGCGTTAACGAGACGCAGCGTCCATCAGCAGGAGGACAAAATGGACAACGGGATAAGACAGAAATACTTAATGTAAACAAAAACATTCAGTATGACGATATGACACATTTCCATGAAGAACATAGGGAGGGAGGTTGGATGGATGGAGCTAAACGCCGCGTCTCTACTCAGAGTGGAGCCGTAAGCAGCATCCGGCGTGTTTGGGATCAAACTCACCTCTGAGAAGCTGAAGAAAAGTCCAACGCCTCCGAGGATCTTCAGAGCTTCTGCTGCATGATTCAGCATCTTATCCCCACAGCTCGGACAGGTTCCTTCAGCTTTGCATGGCTGGAGGGAAAAAATACAGAGAAAAACACTTTAAATTAGTGTTTCTAACAGGATGAGTCAGATTTTTAACCTGTATTTTCATCTCATTTATTAATAATTAAATGAAGCGGGTAAAATAAGTATTAAACACATAATTATCCAAAGAAAATAGATACATAAGTCTGTCACAATACGCAATTAATTCCATAATAAATTATACAACCTTTTGTAAATATTGGAATAAATGTTTGCCTCTCACTTCTACTTGTTTAATTTCTTTTTTAATAGTATGGACTAGGGCTGTTGTAAACGAATACTTTAGTAATCGAGTAATCTATCGATTATTCTTATGATTAATCGGGTAATTGGATAAAAATAAAGATAAAATAAAACATTGGTAAATCTAACATAACAGCAGTGTTACAAATCATATCAACATCAGTCCAATTTTTCACATCTGAGCTTCTCTAACAGTTACTTTTCTGTAGTTTAGAAAATTAACCTGTAACAATAATAGCTCACTTTGTTAACTTGAAGAAAAGTTGTACAAAAATCTGAAATTAATTCAATGTAATAATAAAGAGGCAGGCTCACAAATAGCCTATCTATTTGTGAGCAGGCTA
>CAEGAE010092175.1:0-30779 GCA_903067095.1 Girardinus metallicus | reverse complement strand
CATGTGTACAGGTGCTGAGCCTTAGCCTTCCGCTCTGCCGTGCCGCCTGTTCACTGGACTGTTTGAGCTAATTATTCATTATTAAAACACCATTTTCATCCACATCTTGGGTCTACCTGCGTTCATCCTCACCACCGCTAAAACCAAATCATGACGATTTCTGCCAAAAACCTTAGAAATACTTTAGAAAAAAAACATGGACATTTCTGAGTTTCCAAAGTTGAAAATGTTCAGTTTTACAATTCCAGATTTTTTTTTTCTAGAGCTTTTCATCTCAGAATTTTACTCCTGTTGCCGTTTGATCCATCCCACGAATTTCTGGCCTGTTCAGATGTTCTATGTGCAGATTTGTGTTCAAATGATCAATAAATCATCTTACGATTATCCCATTATGATGAGATTTTATGTTTTTGATGGTAAACCATATATGGATTAGATTTTTATCCTGAACAAAAGCCAGGTCAACTTGGTAAACCAATAGATGGTTAGTATATAAATGGGCCCTGGGTCACTTTGGACTGGAGAAATTGAACCCCGAGGTAACAAAGGTTAAGAATTCCTGCTGTAGTCCACAGTCCCGTCCTTACCGATGATGCACAGTCCTTCCTTGGCTCTGGTGATGGCTACGTTGATCTGGTGGGGGTCTCCTACAAAGCCAATATGGTTCGACAGCCACGCGCCGTCCGGTTCCTTCTCAATCTCCTCACTGGGAACGGAGCAGACTGTGGAGAGAATCACGTAGCGCCACTCGCTCCCTGGGAGAAAACAGAATCTGGGTTTGGTTTGGTTCTGATGCCGGGCTGACGAAGAACATCGCTTCATTTCACGGCACAGCCGGACCTCTGACTATGAGTCTAGGGTGTCATTTATAAAGGGGGCGTCCAAACAAAGTACAAAAGAACGGGAACTTCACTTCCCACCAAAGTTTGTGATCTCTGAAAATAAACTTAGCAGAAAAACATGCGGTGTCTCACATGACCTCTGACCCAGATTTACCTTAGTTTTGGAGCCGGAGGAAACTGGCAATGCAGAACTGAAGCCACTACTTCTGATTATCTAACCTTTAATCAGAGATTGACTTTATTATAAGCAGTCAGCAGTTTTATTTATGCTTGAGGATATTTCAGAAAAGCCCAATAAACCAACTTAAATCTTAAAGTGCCAACATTTTTAGGGTTTCTATATATTTCCTTCCTCTCTCAGCATGATGTGGACCAAAGATCAACACATCAGAATCAAACTGATGGACGGCAACTTCCTGCGTCTCTAATATAACGGATGCGTTGGCGCTGCTGGGAGACCTTGCAAAGCGGCAATCAGGAAGAAACGTTTTCATTGACAGCCAAGATCTCCTAGTGGCTCCAACTTGGACCAAATTTCTGGCTCATGACTCCTTCATCCTGGAGCAAAGCAGGGAAGAGCCTGCAGGTGGCGCTATGGATGATGGCTGGCTTCTTGATTAGTCCATTGAAAGTAAAATGTTTTCTAGCAATTAGGGCCAGACGTTCTGGTGCACTATTCCACTAGAACCTACCCTGAACTGTGAAGCCTCCCGTCAGAGTCATGATGGCGCTGTGAAAACCTGTTTTCAGCTGCTAAAACGGCTTCTAGAAATTAGATTCTTTCAACTCTTTACTTCAGTAAAGAGTTGAAATGAGCCAAATTTCATTTTGGCTCATGAAATTATGTTTTAACCAGTGATGGCAAAGTTACTTTGAAAAAGTAACTTTAATTGGATTACTGATTACTCCTTGAAAAAGTAACTTAGATTACTGACTACTTGATTTTGAAAGTAACTAAGTTACATTAAAAGTAACTTTTTTAGTTACTTTCAGTAGCTGCTAACAGCAACTCTCCGCCGCCTGTGAAAATTATATTGATCTTTGCCAAAACTTAATTGCAAGTTATTTTATAATAGTAACATCAACAATGAATCTCCACTTATAAGGTTGAACTGAAGGGGAGATTGTTTAATGGTTACAACAGTACAAACAAACTTTAGTAATTTGTGTCTTACAGTATTGTCAGGTAAACTCTAAATAGGACTTTAGGCCCCCCAACCCCCCAGCGCCCGGCCTCCAGGTTCTGTGTTACGGCCTTATTTCCAAGCGCAATCCGCGAGTCATTGAATTTGCAAGCGACTTTAGAAAGAAAAAAGCCCAAAGCTGCTGATTATAATTGGACTTGGCAACAGAAACTCAAAATATTGCCTGTTTTTCCAGCAACAAAATGCGCATCTTTACGTTTCCATTGTTTACGTTTCAGTCGCTGCTGATACTGTCGCATAGAAACGGCGGTCGCTCCCCAAGACGCGTAGAGGAAAAAAAATAAAATTACAAAAGAAAATAGTAACGCAAAGTGGTTTCGATAAGTAACTGTAGTCTGACTACCGGGTTTGAAATAGCAACGCGTTCGATTGTTCGTTACTAGAAAAAGTGGTCCGACGTCAGTAATTCATGCGTTACTGACATCACTGGTTTTATAACCGATTGGAGGACTGAAGCTTCTGCACCAGGTGGACCAGGTGGACCAGGTATGGTCCACCAACCAAGCCATGTAGACTTTTAGCATAGATGCTACGCAGTGTTTCATAAACAAGACCCCGGATCTGGTCCCAGAGAAACTTTTACCTTGGCTTTTTGTGATGGTGGTCACTGTAATCCCTCCCAGTTTCATCTTGGCCAGCTCCTCTCGGATCTCTGCTACTTGGGCGTTATAAGGAGACAGAACCACAACGCTCCTCTCATTCACTCCTGCTTTTATGAGCATTTCAGCAATCTGTGTCTGAAAAGCAATCGGCAGAAATTAAAATCCTTCATTTAATATCAGGATTCCATTACAGGAAATCTTTCCTGCCAACAGCCATCACTAATAGTTACAACATTTAATTTCCCTTCGGGATCAATAAAGTATTTTTGAATTTGAAATATCAGGAAAGTAGCTTTGGATACGGAAAGACAAACTGGCCACTCCTCCTCTTTCTTCTTCTACTCTCCAGTTTGCACCGTTTGCTGTCATTGTAACTTTTGGTTTCCTGTTATTTTGTCTCCATGGCAGCACCACCTGCTCTGTGCTCTGATTGGCTGATTCCCTCCTGGAGGCGCCCGACATGATGCTGCCATCACCTAATCGCTCTCCTGCTGTTTCTACGTTCATGAACATCAGAAATAATCCAACGTCAGTTCATGTTTCTTCTTCTGCTGTGTCTTCGCTAACCTCCAGTGGGTCGGGTCACATGGTACTGAGCCCGGTTCTGGTTCTGCTGGAGGTTTCTTCCTGTTAAAGGGGATTTTTTTCCTCTCCACTGCCGCTACATGCATGCTCTGTATGAGGAGTTGGTGTAAATTTAATGATTGTATGTGATTGTCGCCCCCTGCTGGCCAGCAGCAGTGAATGCTGTAAGGACCTGCTGGGCTTCCTTAGATGAAACATCTGAACAATTAGAGCATATTGTACAGTTAGAGAACTAGGATCAGCTAGTGTGTGATTGAATTTCAATATTTTTTGTAAAGTGAGATGACACTTATGAGGTGGCGCTATAGAAATAAACGGAATTGAACTGAATATGATGATATTAAAGAATGGATAGCGACTGGTGAAGAGAATACCTTAATTATTATTTTTAGTTTTGCATCATCATCACTTTTAGACCTCCTCTTCATCTACTTGCAGGTTTAATCATGTAAAAAGCAACTCCTGCTTGGAATCAATACAATCCTTTCCCAAGTCCCTCGTTGGATCAGTGACATGACCTTGAGATGCTCTTGGAAAAGTTACCACCTTCTAACATTCAGGCAGGTTTTTGTTCTTTTGCTGAACAAAAAATGTTACGTACCACTTTCTCTTTCTCATTGTGGTTGACTTTAGATTTGTTGTTGCCCTGTGCAGTCTTCACCACCAAACGAACAGTTTCTCCTTCAACGTGTCCAAACACGATCGGCATCGTCCTGCCGTTAACACGCAAGAGGCTGCTCGGCTGCTCCACACCCGTCTTCAACTTGCTCTCATAAAATTGCATTGAGGGAAACTCACAGATTTCCTGGTGCTGTTAAAACCAAACACAGCATGTTGAGTTATGATGCACTGCTGCCGTTACTCATTGAGGACATATTTGATGTTCACCATTCTGTACTGGGTGTCCAGCATCACAGCCGTGTTTTTATGGAGTCTGGTGTAGTAGCGCTCAAAAAGAGACCTGGACATGCCCAGCTTCTTCACGCTCTGGTTCTTCACGATTGGCTGAAGCTGTTTGTGGTCCCCAATCAGCACCACCTGGCAGACCGCCACAAAGTTCAGAGGTCAGATAAAAGCCAGCGGACACCAGACTGCTGGAGAAACTTTCCTGTCTGAAGATTCAAACAATTTTTTTCTGAGAAATTCAACTTTTTGTTAAAATCCTGTAGAAACTTTGCGCCGTTTGAGATGGCAAAACGGTGCACCATCCTACAAACCAGGGATACTCGACTCCAGGCCTCAAGACAATGTTTGACGAGGGAGACACTAGCCAAACCTCGGCTAGCACCGAAGCACATGAGGAGGATTTGCTAAATGGGCCCGACTGTGAGCTTGACCCAAACGCTAGAGTAGGATTAAAACTTTCCTCTCTGATAAAGTTAACAGCTGGTTGAGGTTATTCTGAGATATTTCTGACACAGGCTTGCTGGCCACTCCTCCTCTCTTCCTTCTCCTACTACTCTACTTTGCACTGTTATTTCTACTGTTAACTTATTGTTTTCTGTTATTTTCTCTCCATGGTGTAAGAGAGAATATACTATAAATAGTAGTCTCAGGTCAGTCTCTGGGTCAAACTGACCTGACACCCTCCCTGCGAAGCACAAACTGGACCAAACATGACATGGAAAGAATGCTGTTTGGACAGATAAATACAACGTCCGTTGATTGATTATTGTCCGGCAATTCTGAAATGGAGCAGATGTTGATATCCAGAGGTCCCAAATACACAATCCACTGTAAGGGATGGCAGGATCCTTACGTAAATCAAGGGTAGTAATGCCATTGGTCGAAACTTTCCAACTTACACCAGTAGAGATAAGATTCTATAAAAAAGGATGATGTTAGGAATACAGGGAGATTTTTGGTTTTGTACTGATGAAGTTGTAAGACGTATCCGTGGAAGTGTTGTAATAAATCTCCCAACCCATCTATGGCCTTAAGCAGCAAAAAACTAAGTCTTTGTGCATTATTTCTTTTACTTGTATATTTGAGTTTATCCACCTTTCAGTTCTCCTACAAAATGGTGACCCCGACGAGATTTTGTACTTTCTGCGTGCTTATTAGACCGGTCTGCAAATCAGTGCTGCACGTAGATCCCCAAAAGGTACATTTAGAGCAGTAATCACTAAGCCGAGTAAACTGAAGGCGGAATTAAAAGAAAATGCAGGAAAGAACACCTGGTCATGGAAAAGTCTGGAGGAAATGTTAGGTGAATGGGGAGCCTTAGCAGCCAAAATAGGAATAACTCCAGTAGTAGTACTAATTGTTATTTTCCTGCTTGTATGTTGAGTGCTCCCTATCATGAGGAAATGGATCTTGGGGACTGTATACAGATGGATGACCAAGGACGGTGGACATCAGACGGACTAATGCACAAGGCTGCCTGGACCAATGAACCCATGAGCAATTCAAGGACTGCTAAACTCAAGGACATTTCAATGCCTGAACTAAAAGCGCTTATGGTTGTTCAATGGTCTAAAGAGTTCAAGGAACTGAAACAGAACCTGGCCATCACCTAATCGTTCTCCCTCTCCTGCTGTTTCTACTTTCATGAACATAAGAAATAATCCAACATCAGTTCATCTGTTTCTTCTTCTGAACCTCCAGCCGGTTGGGTCACATGGTACCGGTTCTGGTTCTTCTGGAGGTTTCTTCCTGTTAAAGGGGAGTTTTTCCTCTCCACTGATTGGTCCCAGGAGGAGTGATGATGCGAGTCAATGACTCGATGAAGTTTGCTGGTTGTCCTTGGATAGAAATCTTACTTTCATGCTTGCTGCCTTTGCAGAGCTTAATCTCGCTGGATTAGGCTAAAATAACCAGTCTAATCTCTGGTTCTTGAAATAATACAAATTTTACATTTGTTATTTTGGGAGCACAGTGCACTTGAATGCATCATGAGCTATGATGAATTAACTGCATCTGAACGTAGTAGGACATCTTCATCAATTATTCATCCTGAAATCTGTAGTTTTGATATATCAAGGGACTAGATATGATGTCTTCTCTGGATGTGTCCTTTGTTTTAATGTTTATGATGCATGCTGTAAATCAAATTCTTTTTGGGATATTAGTAAAACTGACCTGAAATAAAACATTGAGGATCTATGAATCCATGGAAACCATGTTAGAGAGCATGATACAGTGAAATCTGAGAAACCAGGACATTTGGTGGAAAAACCTTTAGGGTCAGGTTGGTCAACATGAAAAAAAACACAGAATGGAACATTTTAAGAAGGAGACACAACCTGTTCTGGATTGTTGCAGACTAACGGAATCAGAGTCTGGGGTTCGGTGGCCATTGCGCTTTCATCGATCAGGATCTGACGTGCACTGACGGTGGAGGAGAGGATGCGGGTGGATGACTGTGTGCATGTGCACAGTATGATGTCATGTCTCTTCAGCTCAAGTTTCTGAGCATCTTTGAGAATGTCCTTGTATCTAGATGGAAAAACAAAGATGTCTTGTTTTTATATCCATTTCATTTTATTGAGCTATATGATGAAAACACTACACTTACTCTTTCACTTCCTCACAAGTCAAGACTTCCTTAAGCCTAATCCGTTCATCAAATTGTTTGATTTTTTCTGAAAAGGGGTTTTGCGGCTCACGGATGCGATGGTGCAGAGTGATGCTCCTAAAATCAATGCAACACATGTAAATATAGACAAATAAGGAAACATCTCAGGAGCAGTGAGGACATCTTTCCAGCTGCTCGCACACTGCAGAGAGTCTTAATAACTGAAACAGTGCAGCACCTGAGCTCTGGGTTGGACTTGTCCTGGCGAAGTGACCTTTGGGAAAACTGCAGGTCACTGTTTGGATAAGGATATTCAATGTTCTCTACTTGCTGGCCATAGACTCTGAGGATCTGAAGATTCTCCTTAAACCTCATCAAATACTCTGTGGATCAATCAGACACAAATGGTTCCTAATCAAGATCCAAATGTTTAAACATTGTTTTAAAGAGTAAACTTACCTGCAACAACGTCCACAGACTTGTTGGACGGACCGCAGTAGAGAATGACTTCCTTTTTGTCTTTGTCTCTTGGGTCTTCAGATATCCTGGGGTTTTTAGAGTTCATCTCCAAAAACCAGTACACAATATTCACGCCCACTACCGTCTTCCCAGTTCCTGTCAGACAAACAAAAAGGAGATCTTTAACGCTGCATGTGGAGACAGGAATATTAATCACATTTCTGCTCCCACCTGGTGGTCCTTGTATCAGGGTAAAGTTGTTGTTTAGAGCAGCTGTAACCGCTTGAAGCTGACTGTCATTAAGCTCTGGCAGTTTTGCTGGCAACTTTGTCCTGGAGATCTGGTGTTTCAGCAAACTGCTTGACATAACTGGAAGATTAAGCAACACACAACATGACTTTGTGTCACTTGGATCAAGGGGGCCACTCTGCAGTGTGTTCATGTGAAGAATAAATCTTCACACTCCAGGGTTACTAATAGAGTTCTAAGGACTCTGGCTTGGCCTGATTTTCTTTGCAATATATGTGCTTCCAATTGGTAAAATCATTGGACAATATGGGATGAATTAGAGCCATGATGAAGGTCTTAGCACTGGCAATCACTCTTGTGTGTTAGTGCTGTTATTTCTTCACTCTTAATGCCAAATGTCAGCACTGTGTAGGTAGGACCCACTGTGTCCTACCTACACAGTGGGTAGGACTGAATTCTCTGAGTAAAGCCAATTGACTGTAAGATAGCATTAAAGGCTACCTTTAAGATGAAACTTTAGGTGTCAAAATGAATGTTAACATCCCACAACATTATCAGCACTTAACACTAAACCAGATAAAACAAATGAGATCTGAATGAAAAATTGAGTTAGGGTCTGGTGGACAATACAAATAACATCAATGTTGAATCTGAGGTTGGATTTAAAACATTCCTGCTGCTGGTAAAGACCAGACCAGTTTTATGATGTCCGGCTACACACTGGTCTAGTAGTCACCAGAGCTAGTTTGGCGACTACGAGTTCACCAAACTATTTTAATGGACTGTTCTGTCCATCTGCCTGGCCACAGACTGGAGACCTGACCAGAGTCTACTCTGCCTCGCCAATAAGTATCCAGACAATAAAATCCTCTCTGCAATGATTTTTTATAATACTTTTAGTTTAGTCAATGGTTGGATGTTCAGTACTTTTCTTACCTTTCTTGGGAATCTTATGGCCTAGTGCAATCCTCTTGACAAGGTCACATGCCTTTTGGAGGTAGAGAACAGCAGCTTCTTTCCGGCTGTAGGAAAATAAAGACAAACATTCATTTTAGAGAAAATGAATGAATTTCATCACCAACCAGAGGTGAAGATCTTTAAAAGAGGAACTGAAGGAAATGTAAACTCACATGTCAGGCAGGAGCTTTGGGATGATCTCAGCAGTGAAAAGAGTGTTTCTCTTAAAAACACATTCAGGAACATGTTTCATTGGCAGGTGACTGACATGGAAATCCACTTCACTTCCAGTTTTTCCAGAATCTACTTTGGTTGTGAAACCATGAGCCACCCAAGTAAACTCTTTTGGGTCGACCGGTGCAGAATGTTCTATAGGTAAAAGGGATTTCAGACCTCTTTTCCGAAAGCAGAGCAAGCATTTATCAAGGTTGCATTCAATGACCCAATCTGTAATCCATTTCTGATGTAAGAAGAATTTTCCAGTCATGGTGTCTTCCGTCCGCTGAGTGAACTTTACCTCCAGGTTCTCGATGATGATGCCGTCACTTTCCTCCACTGCATTTGCTGCAGATTCCATCTCACAGATGGGTTTCCAGATCCTCATGTATTGTTTTGTGTCTTCATAGAAAGTCTTTGCTGGCTCTTGTGCTGACTGGGTATAGCATAAGATGGGGTTGTGGACATGTTGGACACAAATCTCAAACATTGGTTTAATGTGCACCACCTGAATAACAGGCACGTGACAACCTCTATTCTCTTCCGATGTAATTTGCACCTGCATGGTGGCACCTGGCTGCAGGTGAAGGTCAATGTCAGCATAGTGCTGGAAAGCAGATGGTGAATCTTCTGTTTCTGGTTGAAGTTGTCTGGTATTCATCAGGAGGGACTTGGACTGGTCCAGCTTTTCTGGTTGAAGTGGACTGGTATCCATCAGGAGGGACTTGGCCTGTTCCAGATTTTCTGTTTGAACTGCTTCAATCACAGCTGTCCAAACTTTCAGAGGAATCTCAATGCACGGACCGCGACCTGACATCTTGATTAACTCTTGGTGGATCAGCCTCTCGTCGGCTGCATATATCCGCCTTTTCCATTTGAGCATGATGTATTTTTTTTCAGAGTCATAAATTGGTTGGTCCTCTAGCTGTAATTCACTGAACATAACGGACAAAGGCAGACGAAATATGTTCCTGTTGAATGGAAATGACACCTTGAAGCTCTCTTCGTCCGGATCTGCAGAAACAACAAAGGCTAGCTTTGGTGCACTCTGCTGTTTTGTGCTCACTGCATAAAAGACCTGCTGAGCCTTTTGCTCAAACTGCTTAGCTTTCTTTGAGTTGGGGTCAAACTGATGACACAGATCAGTAATCTCAGTACGAGTGTACTCGAGAGCATTGTTGCATATGAAAGAGTGCAGGAGCCTCTGTAAGATGAGGTCCATGTAACGTCTTATTGGTGAGGAGCCTTGTGTATAAGGGTTCAGCTTGAGAGAATGATGTCCAACCTCTGCGTCTTCAGAGGATTTTGAACGGATTAAATATGCTTTGCTTCTGCAGCGTTGCAACTCGTAAATAACGGGTTGGAGCAGAGGGTAGATGTCATCCGCACCCACAAGGTCCACCAGTTTGTCTGTATCGTTTTCTCTCAGAGCTGACTGGATGTCATTCCACACAGTCTCCAAAATGGGGAAACGCTCAGTGCTTGGCTCAGGGTTAGGCACAGTTATTTCATCATGGTTGACACTAAAGGACAGATGTATTAAAGCTCCACATTTCTCTTTGAATGTTTCTAGCTTCTCAGGGTCTGGGCTGCTCTGACAGCGGAGTGGTGTGTGATATCTTGCTTTGGACTGACATAAATATTTTGCTGTAAACTTGTTAAAGAACAGACTGATTTCTTCAATCATCTGGTGGGCTTTACGCTTCCCAGGCGACCTGTCATCGTCACACTGGTAATAAGCCCACTCTCTCCCCAGTCTTAACTGCCTTTGAACTTTAGCAAAGTGATAAGCCACAGTGACACCGTCCTCCTCTGTGCTGAATGTGGGAGGATCTCTGTATCTTTGGGTAATGATGTCCTCTGCCTCTTCATAAGTGAACTGCCTTTTTGACCTGATCATGGACAGCTGAAATTTTGGCTCTTCAAAAATCTTGTGTGTTTCTTTTTCCACTTTGAGCATCAAGGAGACCGCCCTGCGATCCTGATGCGGCAGAAGACTGAATTGGCCAGTGCTCAAGTTTCTAGGGAACATATGAATAGGTTCTCCGCCGGGGTAAAATGTAGAGCCTTGTTCTTCTGCAAGCTTATCTAGTTCATCACCTGGACTCACATAACTTGCCACATCTGCAATGTGGATTCCCAGCTCATAATGGTCTCCAGTATCTCTAATGCTGATGGCATCATCCAGATCTTTTGCTCCTACCGGATCAACAGTAAATGTGATTGTTTCAGTTTCATCCTGCCTCTTTTCACTGTCTTTATCTTTATTTGGAAGACCTTCATATGTATCCAAACTACTGTCTTTGACCTCAAATTCCTCTTTCAGCAACCAAAGTCTGTCATTAAGAGGCCCATTGTTTGAGAGAACGTTTGTGACTTTTCCCAAAGGGTAAAAACAGTGCTCTTTCCACCCAATCACCTGCACTACAAAAGCCTTGTCCCTGACCTCATTGACATGGTGAGATCTTATGATGGTCCAGTATTCACTGATTTCCTCCCATACTGGTAGAAAGTTACGTCTTTTTTCCAGGAGGAGAATGGTTATTTTAGGTGCATTTCTATTGACGGGTATCATCCTCCTTTTTACAAACTTATTTTTGGTAGCTGCAGGTCTCTTGGAGTGATCTTCTTCCTCAAGGAAGCATACAAATTCACGGGCATTTTCATTTTTCTTGACAATACCAAGAACTCTAGCTGGTTGCCCTCCCCTGGCTGTTTGTACGACCACTTCATCCCCAGTGAAAGCCCTTCCCATGTTGGATCTCCCTTGAACATGTATGCGCCAGGTGGGTTTATGAAATGTTACAACATGTCCTCTGTTATAAGACTCCTTCACAAACTTTCCTTTCTTGAATAACTCTGGTTGTTTTTCACGTAACTCCATCAGTTCTCGATCACCAGAAACTTTGAAAGACTTTCCAAACTTCTGGTGGGTAAAGTCTTCAGTCTCCAAACTCTCTTCATCTGAACTATATTCAGTTTTCATCTGTTCATATTCATCTCGTAGCTCTTGCAGAATTGAGTCAGACATGGTTTTCTCATCTATATCTTCCAACTTCTGAAACCTGACTGTTTCTCCTACATCTTGTTCAAAAAAACCTTTGGTATAATGCTTTGGTTCTACACTGTTGTTGCTGAGGCAGTGGATGATGAAACTTTGCCAGAACCTGGAGCATTTCCCAAAGCAACAGAGAGCTGCGGCATCTCCAACTACCGTCACCTGAGACTGAGCCCTGGTCATCGCAGTGTTTAAAACACGAGCATCATTGAAGAGAGGCAGACCAGACGGGTTGGACTCTTTAAGGCTGTCACGGGTTTGTACAGCTGTCAGGATGACTGCTCTGAACTGTTTGCCTGTTAAAAAATGTATTAATTAGGTCAAACTAACATAAGGAAAATCAGACAACTCTTGACTTTTGACATCCTGCAGGAAATCCTTCAGGATTGAAGTTTGAACTAGATGAAAGTTACCTTGGACGTTTGCGAGAGTTTCAACGTTTACTTCAGAGAAGCCTTTTCTTAAAAGGATGGATCGAATTTGTCGAACCTGTTGAGAAATGACTATTTAATTTATTAAATTCTATCAATAGCTACAACGTTTATTATGGCAATTGCATATTTCCATTTTCTGTATGCATTCATTAGGTTTGATAATGAAGCAACAGCAGGAGTAACAAGAACTTTAACAAATCAAGATTTCAGAGAAAATACTTCAAAATGTTAAAATGTAATTTTATACAACAAAAACTTTAGTTATTAAGATTAATTTGAACAATTTTACCTGAGAGCCTTCTGACAAAACGCAAATGGATTTTAGGTCCTTGGGCCCCCAGTTTGTTGGCCAGTTATTCAAAATGTCTTCCACAACCTCAGTGACTTTAAAAGATTCTTGCTTGTTATACCAAGACATAGTCACAATATCCAAGACGCATTCTCCCCGAACATGGTGGAACCGGAGAGCGTGATCATTTGGAGGAGCTGGAACGTCTCCTGAGGCTTCGATCACATCACTCTTTCCAACATAAAAATGAGTGGAGACAAACTCCACAATCTCTTTGGTTGAGCGGTAGTTCTGACTAAAGATGATCCTGCTGCTCTGGGAGGTGTCACATTTTTGTCCTTGGTAGTAGTGGAACAAACGAGTGAGGAGCGTGCAGTCTGAACGACGGTGGTCGTCCACAGAGAAGAGCTGTGGTCCCATCTGCATGTGATCTCCAGCGAGAATAACTCTGGTGTTTGGCCCAGCGAGACTCAGGGCCAACAAAGCTTCGCATTCCAGCATCTGGGAGGCTTCATCGATCAGTATGTGGCTGAAGAGTCCTTCTGCAAGCTTCAGGTCATGAAACAGTCCTGCCATTGTTGTTGTTGTCACAACTATGTTGTGGTCTTCCAGAACAGCTTTGGTTGGGGGCAGAAAAGACTTTCTATCTTCAGAGAGAAAACAGTATTTTAAGGAGATCTCATCTGTAGCAAACAGAGCCTTTTCACTGTTGGCTTTTATTCGAATTGGCCTCAGTTTGTTATTTTTACTGATGGCAGGATGAAAGTATTCTCTGACATACAGGTCTGCAGAACTGAAAGGTACAAAATGGACAAGTTAGAAATCCAGTAGCTTTGAATGATATCTTTTGAACATTTTGGAATCGAGATTAAAGGCCATAAATAAGGTCTCACACTAACTTTATACCAAACTGCTGTAGCCTGGTAAAAAGCAGACCCTTGGTCTATGTTTTGCTTCTTACAGACAAAGTGATTGCTTCCTGGATGTGTTGACTCTGAAGTTTTAAGTTTTATGCAAGTTAGCAACGTTTTTCATATGTCCAGGAACAACACATGTAAAATGGCCAATTGGCTAATTCTACTGCATTTACAGTAATATTTATTAATGTGCAATGTCCCTGCCAAATTAATTTATGAATCTCAAATCATTTTGTATTTAAGTTGTTCACTTAGTCAAACAGATATTATTACATGACATTCTTTTACAGACAACAAGTAGAACCTTTTTACCAAATCTATTCCCCCTCACTTCTATCCTGTAGTCCTGTAGATGTGTTGATAAATAATTTCTACTGTAAAATTTCAGACATCACTGATTCCATGGCCTCTGTTAAAGTGAAGATTGTGGCTGGTAGGAAGCAATCTCTGTGGAAAAATGCTCCACTGGTAAGAAGCGAAAGAAACCTTTGTCGAGGGCTGAACATAGACTTCAAACTTTCTAGTCCCAAAGGGAAAATTATTTTCCACAAACCAGTTCCTGCACTCACATCAATAACTAGACAATAACAACCAACAACTAGATACACGATAACATAATGTAAATGGCATAAAACTTGACACCAGGTTCACTACAAAATGTACAGAGACGCTTGGCGAAGAAATCACTCCACACTAAACAGTTTAGGGAAACGTTCTTTCTGGGAATCATAAAAACATAAACAATGCTGGAATGTCTTTGCAACAGTTGACAGAATCACCTGAACTCCAACAGTGCCTACAATGAATTTGCCAATTTCTTTACAGAGAAAATTCATAAAAATTCGAGGGTTAATCTGCATATTAGTACTAATCTAGTACTAATGCTAAACCCAAACATAAAAACACACTGAACTGAAATCACTGATCTCTACTTTCTGCATTGCTTATAATTCACTGACTGGATGTTGGCCAACCTTAAGATGACCAACTGCTATTGGTCATCTTATCAAACCAGTCAATATTTCTTAATCTACTTTCTGAACCAAACAAGTTACCTGTTGGTATGGGTGCAAATCAGGATTTTGTTCTGCGGATGCCTGCAAAGTTCGATGGCTGCTGTAGCAATGGTGAAGGTCTTCCCGGTTCCAAAAGGTCCATAAATGAGCAGAGGTGCAGTGAACTTTCCTCCATCATGGTTCCCCGTAATGAAGCCAAGTGCAGACTGCTGTTTGGAGTTCAGATTCTCGTAGGTGACATCACTGACAGGAACTCCACAACGCTTGAGGTCTGGCAGGACTCTGGTGGTATCAGGAAGCAGGTCTACAGCTTTGTGCATGGTACATAAGCTGAGACGATCCAACTGAAACTGCACCTCCATTTGATAAGATTGATTGTCTTTGAGAGAAAGATCAGAGCAGCACTGCTTAGACAGCTGTAGGTGTATCTGGTTCTCATTGGTTCTGAGGCTCAGAATCTTGGCTTCATAGACCTTGGACTTTGGATAGAGAGAGTCTACAGGAGCTATCAGGGCTGACTGGACGTTTCGTTTCAGTACCAGTCCTTCAGGACTGTCCATGGTCAGCTTATAAGGGATGGAAACAGAACAGAAAAGTTCTCCCTGGCGAGCAAACTCCATCCCGAACTTTGGATCGTTCAACATAGTCATTGTTGTAATTTGTCCACAAACATTTAGTCTAAAGAAAATGACACGAAATGCTTTTTAAAAGCAGGAACCATTTTGAGACATGTTAGCGTCTGTTAAACGAGTACTTTACCTTGAAACCACTTGGTCCTCAGCTCTCTCCTCATTGTACAGGAACTCATGCATCTTTGTCTTGTAGTTTTCAGCTGTCAGTGCTGTTTGGCTGTAAGAGGAGGGCTTATAGAGAAGGCTTAGCTGTGGAGGCTTGTACTCCTTCATCAACTCTTCCTGTTTTTCTGTTCTGTATGAACAGGGTATTATAACCCTGTTTCCTCGATTCCAGCGCTCTGCACTTTGTAGAATGACGCCATGATTGAAGACTTGCTCCTTAGTGTCATCCACCGACTGCTGGCCAACTCTCACCTTCAGTTTCTTCAAGAGGACTGGTCTCATTCCAAAATCTAGCACCAACCACTGTTCATACAAGCCTGTGTGTGTAGATGTGAACGATACGGTGATGGCATAGGTCATGTTGTCACTGAGGAAATTTTCGCCGGCAGAGTAGATGCATGGTTCAGAGCTGTTATCAGTGAGGCTGAATGAAGCTCCTGGTTCCTGCTTCAGCAAAGCCACATGCAGCAGCTGCCTCTGCAAGAAAACAAAGATTTTCAAAGATTTAAAACATCTTGGACACAAACAACTTTTGAGTGTGGGATGTGATCCAGTTTAGAGATACAGTGTTTAAACATCTTATCTTTTCAAACAGCAGCAGATCACTCTGTGGTGTCTTTGCAGTTGGAGGATGAATCAACACCAAATAACACCAGGGGGCAGCATTCTGATGGTTTCAGAGGTTCCTCCTGGTTCCAAGTTTAGCTTACTGACATGTGGAAACTGACTCAAGCCTGCCTCCTGCTGGCCACAACAGTCAACAAGTGCTGGTGATATTATAATCAGATGCTAAGATAGAAACATATCCATGCTTTGTCTAGATGTGGCCCACTGCTCCTCCACAACTCATTTCATTTATTACAGGATCTCCTCGGAAGCCACAAAGTGATGCAGATGCCCGTTAATCACCCATTCATTAGGGTTGGGTGGCAGCAGAGAAACGCCTAAAACCTGCAGGACAGACTGCCCTGAGTCTGAGACAGAAAACTTTTTAATAACAGAGAGTCATTCTGTTTGTTCTGGTTGGTGTTTACATCCTGCAGCCTGGACATCAGAGGCTGGACAGCAACTGAGCCGATAACAAACACGGAGGATAAAAGTAGATCTGATCTCCCACCAGAGACACAAACACACTGGACCACTGCTACTAGGATGCACATCTGGCTGTCAGCAGGACAGCTGCTTCATCTCTGCACAACTTTCAGGCAGAAACAGAAGACCTCTCTGGTGTTAGGGAGTGGACTGAAGAAAGGCGACTTTGGTGATCGGCTGACGAACCTTATTGGAGGAAGTTTCGGGGCCAAAACTGACACTGCAGCTCCAGTTGTGGGAACATAAAAGCTAAAAACTAAAACACTGACCATCATATTTTGGTTTGCGTGTCGAGCAATTTTAAAAGGAAGATTTCTTTTTATATTAAATAATTCTTAGTTTTGCAGTTTAATACATAAAAACATAATGGAAGAAACTTTTAACATCTTGTAAAGCTAATGTTCTGTTGAACCACAGCATTTTGTTTCATTTGTTTAAGTATTTTTATTTACACTTGGCAGCTTATTTGACTGTTTTTTGTTAGTCAAAGCTAGACGCACTAAACGTTTGATTTAGTAGATATTTATATATAAACTTATTTTTAATTTTGTTGACTGGTTCTTGTCAGCATCCCGGTTTCTTAGGTTGTTTTGTAGTTTGATTTGATTCTGGTTTCATTATTATTTTATTAGTTTCTTCTTGGGTGAACTTCTGTGCACCCTCCAGGACCCTGCTGAGGGCGTTGAGCTGGTCCAGTGTTCCACAACCAAGACAAAAACCACACATGTGTTTACATGTGTTTTGTGGACTTGGAGAAGGCGTTGGACCGTGTCCCTCAGGGAGCCCTGTGGGGGGTTCCCTGGGAGTTTGGGGTACCGGGCCCTTTGATACGGGCTGTCAGGTCCCTATAGGACCGGTGTCAGAGTCTGGTCCGCATTGCCGGCAGTAAGTCGGGCTTGTTTCCGGTGAGAGTTGGACTCCGCCAGGGCTGCCCTTTGTCACCGATTCTGGTCATTACTTTCATGGACAGAATCTCTAGACCAGGCGAGGTGTTGAGGGGATCCATTTTGGTGGCCTTAGGATCCGTTTTGGTGGCCTTAGGATCCCATCTCTGCCTTTTGCAGATGATGTGGTCCTGCTGGCTTCATCAGGTCGTGATCTGCAGCTCTTGCTGGATCGGTTCGCAGCCGAGTGTGAAGCGGCTGGGATGAGGATCAGTGCCTCCAAGTCCGAGGCCATGGTCTTGAGCCAGAAAAGGGCAGAGTCCCTTCTCCGGGTCGGGGGGTGTCCTGCCCCAAGTGGAGGAGTTTAAGTTTCTCGGGATCTTGTTCACGAATGAGGGAAGAAGGGAGCGGGAGATCGACAGGCGGATTGATGCAGCGTCTGCAGTGAAGCGGCGCTGTACCGGTCCGTCATGTTGAAGAGAGAGCTGAGTCAAAAAGCGAAGCGTTCGATTTACCGGTCGATCTACGTTCCTACCCTCAAGAACGAGATCATGGATACAAGCGGCCAAAATGGGTTTTCTGAGCTCTCCCTTATAGATAGGGTGAGAAGCTCGGTCATCCGGGAGGGACTCAGAGTAGAACCGCTGCTCCTTCATGTCGAGAGGAGCCAGTTGAGGTGGCTCGGGCATCTGGTCAGGATGCCTCCTGGACGCCTCCCTGGTGAGGTGTTCCGGGCACGTCCCCCCGGTAGGAGGCCCCAGGGAAGACCCAGGACACGCTGGAGAGACTATGCTTCTCGGCTGGCCTGGTAACGCCTTGAGATTCCCCCTGAAGAGCTGGAACAAGTGGCTGGGGAGGGAAGTCTGGGCCTCCCTTCTTAAACTTGTCCTGTAAAACTGATGTATGTTTGTTTACCTCTGTCTCCACCGTGAAGGTCCATCTGAGGGCTGCAGAGATGTTTTCTCTCTCCACAGTTAAATCTTCATCACAGTAGACGCTGACATCATCGACCTGTTCAGACAGCTGTTGGGAATCAGAAGTTAAACCTATCAGATTGCTAGATGTTGAGGCCAAACCCAACCATCCCAGAGAGACGACAGGAGGAAACCAGGATCTGCTGGTTTTGTGTCTCTGACTTCTGAAAACATTACGAGAGAAAACTTCTCTGCTTTCACTGAACTGAGACAGTCGGGTCAGTCATCCCCTCTTTGCGCTAACTGAACTCATTTACGACAAGGTTCATACTCACCACGTAGACTTCATTGCTGCTGTTCCTGTAATCGTCCAGAAGCTGCTGGTTGTAGCACATCAGGCCCTGACTCTCAATGCTGGATCTGATCTCCTCTTCCTCTGCAGATCTCATTATCCACTCCTGCAGCTCCTCCTCACAATGAGCTTTAGGACACTTGGACCCATATTCGCAGGTTTTTGGTCTACAGTGCAAACCTTGTGTTAGTATTGCATTATAAGATGAATTGTTCGTTGACACTTGACAGTTAGTCCTGATTGAATCCTTGTCATGCGAACCTCCCATATAATCAGATGATGCTCAGCAGCAATCGGGTTGATATTTACCCAGTTTCCTCCTAAAGAACTGGACAGAAAACTGATTTACTGCTGTACTACTGAACCCTGATCTGATTTAGAGACATACTGTTGGGTTTCTGCTGGTTTTTCTGTTAAATGAGTAAATTTATCAACATAGAAATGGTTAGACTGATTAGAAAACCGCGCAGCTCGTCTCTAGATGTCGATTGATGCTGAGTTATTCCAGATGAAATCAGATCAGAATCGCCTGGATATGGGCCCTGTTTGGAGAACCTTCTCTTGATCCGGTGGCATTTCTGCTATAGATGAGTTGTTTACCTGTCACAGAGCCACAGCTCCGCCCGGCGGCTGTGTGGAGGCTGCCGTTGTCTCCACCTGGTGGTGGTGTCCTGCGCCAGCAGCTGGGCGTGTTCCAGGCTGCAGCAATGCTTGTAGAAGCTCTCTGGGGATGACAGCAGCAGGAGGCACACCTTGCAGAAGATGGAGACCTGCTCGGCCTGCGGGTGGCGCTGCCGGCTCAGCTGGAGGAGCTGAGGCCGGACGGAGAGGCCGCTGCGCTCCACCTTCCACACGGCCATCTCCACCTCGCTCTGGGCCTTCTGGCAGTGGCCGGCCTGGTGCCAGCAGGGCTTACCCTGCCTGACGTGGCTGCAGAAGGTGAAGTGGCCGTGAGGGGGTGGGGGGCGCACCTGGCTCAAGGTGTGCTTGGTGCCGCCATCTGACAAGTGGTGCACCAACACCGGCTCCCAGCGGTGAGCTGCGTCTGCAGAGCACTTGTCGTTCCACCGCTTTGGCGACAGTTTCATTGGCCGCTCCAGAAAACAATGTTTGCAGAACTCGATGAACTTACCAGAGAAGTTCTGGAGAATGCTCTGAGCTGCCTGTTCTGCAGTTTCTGGACCCGGGTCTGACTCAGCTATGTGTCTGACTAACTCACTTTTACTGATCTTCTTCTCTCTGAGGTGGTTCCACACAGCGGCTTCCTCAGAGCTCCTGGCGTAGGTGCATCCCTGACCCAGAGAGTGCTTGGGACACCCAGAACCCTCGACAAAATAATCACATACTTTATAAACGACTCCGGGACCCATGTGTGCACCTGTGGGCCGCTCAGAGACAACCTTCCACTGGCTGGAGGCCTTCCTTTTAGCTAGGAGGAGACTCCTGCTGCACTTGTGGATAACCGGCTGGATGCTGTATGTGACTTCATTGTCCTGGTTGGAGCATAAATCACAAGCGACCTTCAGATCCAGAGCAGCCAGCAGATCTAGTTGAGTTTCTCCTGCACTGGGTTTCTGCTCGGCGTTGCTCTTGGACTGAGCCAAAATGCTGCAGAGTTGCTGATGGTCTATCCCATGTTGCTTTTCGAACGTCCACACTGCAGCTTCCTCACCACTCCTGGCGTAGGTGCAGCGGTTCTTGTGCACGGTGCAGCCATGGCCCTCCTTGAAGTGCCAGCACACTTCGTATCGCTTTGGGTTTGGAAACGTTGGCCGTTTGGAGACGGGCCTCCAAGCACCGCCCCCCTTTCCTCTGCAGAGCAGCACTTGCTGCTCACACCAGTGCTGGCCAGGCTTCAGTGTGTAGGTGATCTGGTTCTCCTGGACGCAGCAGCGACCACAGGCCAGGGCGAAGTCATAGGTCGACTGCAGAGCAGACAACATGGCAATGCCTTCAGAGCACTGGAGTGAGTTCAGGGGACCATCAGCGAGTCTGAAACAAGAAGCAGCAGAGATGTCAGAACTTCAGCGTCCTGCTCCAGGTTCTGGTTCAGACCAACTCCATCAGGTCAGGGGTCAACGTAGGACCTGACCTCTGGGTAGCAGCTGAAGCTTGGGGATGCTGGTGCTGAACACAGAGTTCCTTTAATTGAGGCCAAAGTCGGATAGAGATACCTCTGATTCCTAATAACTGGAACATTGGTCAATATCTTTGTGTATTTGTTTCATGATTTTGGTGATTGATTCATAATTGGCATGAAGTTTTTATGGTGTAAAGCTCTTTGAACTGCCTCACTGCTGAAATATGCTACTCTAATAAACTTAACAATTAAAATAAGAAACATTTTCAATCAGGAGCTGGAAGCCCAAAGGTCAAGGGGTCATGATGATCAATGATCTGCTCTTCACCCCATAAAGTTCAATGAGAGATGATAGAAGCATTTATAGTGCATGCACTGTAAAATGTAACTGGATTTGATTGAGAAAAAAAAAAAAAACATTTTTGCCCAGAGATGGATGATGGATGATGGAAGATCCATCAGGCTTATCCTGGTGGCGTCGCCAGGGGTCAAGAGGTGAGAGACGGGGTCACCTGGAGGTCGTCAGTTCATCTAAGGGGAGTGGAGTTCCATTTTTGACTTTAATCAAATAAATTTGGTGGATTCAACTTAATTTTTCAAATAGGTATAATTTTCTCTTAACTGCAGTCGGTTGAGACTATTTTGAGATAAAAATGCTGCATTTTTACATTCGTCAGTGTCAGAAAAACTCCAGCATGTTCACAGAGCTGCAGCTGAAGATGATTTTCAGCAACATAGAAGACATCTACAGGTTCCAGAGGCAGTTTGTCAGTCATAATTTAATCCTTGATATCTGAAGCATGCATTCCAGATAGTCAGTAAATTATTGCAGATATTTTGAATTGGAGTTTCCATGCAACTTGATGGTAAATCTGATGTTATTAATAGTTAGAATATAATTAGATGAACTGTAATTAGTCATAAGAAAAATATTGGGCTCCCCTATTGATCTTAATTATTTTTATCTTTAAATATTTGGATGTTTGCAACAGCTATATATCTAATAACTGATGGACACATTTTAACAAAGTAGTTAAGGATATTCAAATCAATAAAATGAAAAGGGTACCCACATTTTTGCACCTGTCAAATTTTGTTTTAATGCGTGCTGCACATTTTCTGTTAGTACAGTAAACCTCATTTCAATACTGAAATATTACTGTGTCCATCAGTTATTAGATATATTAAACTGAAATAGCTGTTGCAAACGTCCAAATATTTAAAAATATAATAATTAAGATTAATAGGGGTGCCCAAAGTGTTTCATATGACTGTAACTTATCTGTAAGCGAATATCAGTTATGTGGAGTGAAGCTGATTATATGTTAAAATGGCCTGCCATAGACCTGAATGTGCATTAGAACAGCTCAGCTACATTTACGTCTATTTATTGGTACTTTTACTAAAAACAATGTTTTAATACTCCTTAATGATTAGAGCAATTTCATTTGTTTTATGCCATTTTTATTCACAAACTGATCAGAACTAATTCTTCAGCATTTCTTGTGCTTCAACCTCACAGCCAAACCGATACAATAAAACTGATCAGATATGAATCCAAAGCCTCGTTTTTGGAGTCAACCCCCCAGCGGAGACATGTCAGCTTTGAACTTCTCCTTCCAACCTGCTGACAGGAACCAGATTCACTTAAAAACCTTCACAATGTTCACGTTTCTGCGTTCCAAAGAGACGTGATGCGTCTGCCTGCTGTGGCAGCCCCTGCGTTCCTCGATGAGAAATAAACTTTCCTCAACCCAAAGAACTGACAGCTTCTCAGGTTCTGCTGTAAAGGTCCATCTGGGACGGAAACTAACCTGAAGAAAACCAGTTTCTTTTGATTCATCAAGTTTGGGTTCGACCCGACTGACTCAGAGCGAGACGGCTCCGTCATCTGGGCTGAATCGGGTGTTTTAAATAATCTGAAAATTGCCTTTCTGTTTCTGATCCTGTAATTTGTTTTGCTGCTCTGCCGTTTGGATTCTGTCGCTGCAGAACAACTGAATTCATCGTCTCTCTTTCGGTAACACGTTATTCGACGGGCTGTGAATAAGACTGTCATAAACATGACATAACACCTGTTATGAACATGAGCGAGTCTCCATGAATATTTATGACTGTTGTCAGAAAGTGTCATTCGGTAAATTATGACACTTTTAATACAAAGTTGACATTATTCAAAATGTCTTTATGACAACTTGACATTGACCAAGAAATCATGACCTGACATAAATCTGTCATAAAAGTATTACTGATGAAATTTTATTTAATAACTTTAATAACATAAAGCTACATCATTTTTAAAGTGTAGTTATGACAGGTGTTATATCATGTTTATGACGGTGTCATGACAGTCTTATTCACATAAAGTTACCATCTTTTCTTGATTCCCTGTTCTGGACTGAGGCCACGTCGTCTGTGTCCAGCCGGACTGTTGGCGCTCAGCATGTGGAGTTTGACTTTTCAAAAGTGTTGGCCGGTCCGAGTCTGGACTTGATTTGACCTCCTGACCTTTTGCTCTGATCTTCCTCCTCCCTCACCAGAGGTTGGAGTTCTGCAGCACTGTGATGCTGCATGTGTGCCTTGTTTTTTTAATTATTTTTGGTGATTGTTTTCAGTGTATCAGGTTATTCATTAATCTGATTTGATTCCCATTTCAACATTCAACACATCCATTTGTTTTCGTCTTTCATTAGTGGCTTGATCACGTCAGTATTTAAAGAGTTTAATTCTGGAATCATTTAGCTGTGAACTTTGTTTTGTTAATACATTTTCAGTTTTGATTAGAAATCAGCATCAATGGTTGCTCCTTGTGTTTGTTTGAAATGATTCTGTCATGATTTCAGCCCTGCAGCTCCACCTTGACTGTGCTGGTTGCTCATTACCCTCACAGGGACTCTGCCTAACCCTTAACCCTTAACCCTAACCCTTAACCCTTAACCCTACTGAAGCAGCTGCTCATCACCAGCTCAGTGCGAGATCGTCTGTTGCCCCAGTCACAGCTTTCAGGCCTCGTTCCAAAGAGTTATCTGGTTTATCTGACCCTACCTGTTTTTTGACCTTTGCTAGTCCTGCTGAAGGAAGAAGTCTGATCTCCCGTTGCTGAACTCTGCCTCCAGTCTTCTGTTTGTCGGATTGATTCGACGACTGAGCCTCTGGCTGGTCCCCGTTTGTCCCCTAGGCCTCCCCTCTGCCCGTTCTCCCCACCCTTCCCAGGCTGGATACCGAACCCCATTCCCAATCCATCAGCGCGCCGAGGCCCTCTAGAGCCCATCCACACCTTCAGTCTTCTAATAAAGGTTTGGTGTATTGAAAACTTGTTTTGGCTCCGTTTTGGGTTCTGGCAGAGTTTGATTTAACGTTACATATTCCTCATTATTGCAGAAAATTTGCTCTGGTCAAAATCCTGAATATTTAGTTTTATTAATAACTTAATTAATAAATGATTGATTACAAGTTTGAATAATTACCTGATCCTGATGCGAGTTCAGATTCCCAACACCTTTTATATTTTAGTAAAAGTTCTTCATGTAAACCAACTAAACTGATTATTTAGTTTTTTCTGTGTTTTCTAAAAGCAGCTCTGCTACATGTAAATCCCAGTTCCAGGTTCCCAACATCTCCCAGTCTTCCCAGTCTGCTCCCTGTGTAAGATTTTTATATTATATTGTAACAAGCTAGATGGGAGTTCCCATGGTGCTTTGCAGGTTGTTCCTCATTGTGTTCTGCTTTCCTTTAGAGTTTGACCGCCACACCTTCCTGACGCTGACGGCACCAGGAGGTCAAAGTTCATGAACTGTGGGAGTGGAGGTTTATGTAGGAAACAAATTAAAATGCGACAGTTTATCACCTCATCATGACTGATATTAAATATGTTCTCTGCATTTCACCTGGTTTGTTCAGCTGGAATATGTTTTGTCTATAATTTAACTTTCAGTAACTGAGTAGAAAAATAAAAAGCAAGACGCATAAAATATTTCAATTAAGTTCAAATACATTCAGTTTTCCATAAAGCTTTGAGTTATGTTAACAGACATTAAATTATTAGCTAATTACCAGATAATTAGATGTATAAAGTTAACTAAAATGTGCATTAGTAACAAAAGTTAATTTAATGCAAACAAATGTTTTAAAGATAACTCATCAGATTTGTCAGTGTGAGAAACGCTGCTGAACGGCGGTGGTGGTATGGTGCTGAGGGACCCTGAAGAACAGCATTAAAATACAAACAGGTTCCAGACCCGAATGGTTCCTGCCCGGAATTATAAAAATATTTTTATATTTCTGTAGAATTACAGACAAAAACCGTAACCGTGAAATAATCTGTGGAAAGAGCCACGTACTTAAGAAATGAATAAAAAATATGTCGACAAATAGAAATGTTAGGGGAAATAATCTTAGTATTTCATCTGGGACCATCTTCAGAAATCTCAAGTGAAAAAATGAAATATTTATTCTGGTTATAATCTATTTCCTCCTTTGGTAAAAACCAAAGAGAATTATCTCCTGTCAGATAAAAACTGAAAATAAAAGAAATATTTTTCACATGGCAGCTGAAAGAATATAGAAATATAATATTTGGATGTTTAACTGAATATTCTGATGTGTTTTTCTTAAATCCAACTCTTCTGTTCATGTCTGCCTCTGATTGGTTCTTTTTATCCCAGGACTGCTCTGATTGGATGACTGAGATCTGCCTGTGATTGGCTGGCAGCTCTTTGAGGCGCTGCTAAGCTGTGGGGAGCCACTACATGCGGATGATTGTTTATTGGCTCAGGCTGGTGGCACAAAGACAGCAGCATAGAAACGGTGATACAGGCAGTTGCTGCAGCAACCGACAGTCTGACCAGTGAAGGTCAGCAGATGGTCTGTTTATAAAGTTAGTGACATCCGTCCATCCATTTTCACTCCACCCTCGTCCCTTAGTGGGTCAGGAGGTGCTGGTGCCTGTCCAGCCACGTTCCGGGTGAGAGCCGGGGTCACAGGTCACCAGGCTGTCGCAGAATTTGGTTCCAATTCGCTTAATTTCTATAGCATAATTCACCTCAAATACCAAAAAAGTTCAATTCAATCATCCAAAGCTTCCAACTGACCCTCATTAATTTGCTTAATTAATTATTCAAAGTAGATTAAAAAGTTTCTATCTAAGCAAACCCAGCAGATTGCATTGACTTATGATTATGATTATTATTATAAAACGTTTAGCAGCAGCTGAAGCTGTAAAATCTGACAGCAGGTCAATAATAAGCAGCTCTGCTTTTCCTGCTGACAGACCATAATAATCCCCCAGGCTTCCAGCCTGTTTTCACGCCCTGCACGCAACAACAACAGGTTCGGTTAGACCAGGTGTGCTGCGGCCAATTCCAGCTAGCCAATCAGCTGGGGCTACGGGAGGAGGCCCCGCCCACTTCAACAGTTGGTAATGAAGAAGTTTGATTGAGGAAGGAAGTGATGACGCTGATAACTTCATCACTTCCTGCTGAAGGAATGCAGTTAAACTGCACCTTCCTCTCCCTCCAGAACCGCCAGAGTTCAACCAGCACCTGTTTCACCAGGTGAGCCGGAAGTCCACCAGGAAGTCCGAACAGAACCGGAACTATCAGCCGAACCTCTGTGAAGTCAACAGGTGATGAAACCTGCCCACGGGGACCTGTCACCGTCACCATGGAAACATCTGGAACCAATCAGGTCTCAGTGCCAGAACCATCCCAGTAACCAGCCAGTACCAAACCAGTAACCATTTTCCCTTCCCAGTAAATGTCAGCAGGTGTCACAACTTGCAAACCTTTAAAAGAACCAGAACCCGTTTCCACAACAGCCAGAATAAATGATACTTACAGATTGAATTAAAGTGGACGGCACCAGCCGGTCCGTCCCGGACCCGAACTCCCAGCAGATAAAATGGTAAAACGGGCTGGACTGGTGCGGAATGGACCAGACCGGACCTCCGAGCCGAGCCGCTCTCCCTGACTCTGCGCGGAGCTCCGTATTTCACCGGAAGCGCTCGTTTAAGTTTCGTTTCTGTCATTTGACGGCACGCGCGCAGTCACCTTGGAAACGAGGAGTTTATCCCGGAAGAAGCGCTGAGGGCGATGCGCGGCTATGGCAAGTGGTTATAGCATTTAACTCTCAGTAGTAATTTCATTCCTCGTCAATGTTCCAACCAGCAGAAAATGACATTCAAAATCTCAACAAGTGCATTATTACTAGAAACAAGATCATTTAAACTTTCCATTATTGCAACTGCAACAATAAGTGGAAGAAATCCAAAAATGTCTGAAAATTCAATGTTTCCATTTCAACTTCTAATAATCAGACCCGGTATGTATTTCCAGACATGATTTCTTTATTGTAAAATTTAACATTGTACATAACTAGAATATTATTTTTTTTCTATCCAAAATTAACATTAATCTCAAACATGATTCTTCCCAGGAGAAATTAACTTTAGGAAAAAATACAATTGAATTCTTATAAAAATAAACTTTCATTTCTAACAGCTATAATTTAGTTCATACTGGTAAAATCTCTTTGTAAACAGATGAACTGAAAGTATAATAATCAGACTTCTACTGTTTTCATATTATAGAACAGATTTATTATTCCTAGGAATAATTGAGATTTTTTCCATCTGTACTATTATAACTGATGGCCAAAGTTTCATTTCTCCCAATCATAATTCAGTTATTTAGGCATTGTGACTGAAGACGACGTTGTCCGTCTGTGAATGCAGATGTAGGACGTGAAGAATGACGAGTCCCACGACTCCTGAGCAGTTCTGGTCCATTTGAGATCAGCGAGATGAAGAGTGGAGTCCGGGCCAGATTTACCTTCCTAAAGTTCAGATTCATTTTGTTCATTAGGATTTCAAAAGATCCATATTTTTATGTCAACTCGGCAGAATTATTATAATTCCTTTTCAGTCAATGTTTGATCAAAAATCTGCTGGTCTGAAGTAGAAAACGGGAAGAAAGAAGTCTGGTTCTTACTTCCTGCTTGTTAACTTGTCTTTGAGTTTGATTTATTTATTCTAGTTTGATTATTTTGTGTTCCTTTGTCCTTTGATTAGATCGTCTTGTTTCTGTTTTACTTAATTCAGTTCTTCTTAGTGTTTCTAGACATGATTATTTCTTGTTTGTAATTATTTTTATTTACTGTAGTGTAGTTATTCTTTGGTGTTGGATTTATTTCCTAGTCCCTGTGTACTTTTGCTCTCCTCCTGTGTCACTTTCTCTCTCCCTCCTCACACCTGCAAGTCGTTAGCCAATCAGCTCTGGTCTTTTGTTCAGCATTCAACCTCTCCAGTATTTAAGCTCCTTGTCCTCAGTCACTCCTGGCCACGTTCTCTCATCTGCTCCCGTTAAACTGTTTCCCCCGGACTGATGGTGTGTTTGTACGTTTTTGTTCTTCATTTTTATTATTAAATCTTCCACTCCATTCAACATCTCAAAGCCTGCTGCATTTAGGTCCATCACAAACACGCACCGTGACATCCACAGGGTTGGTGTGAACATTTTCTGCTGGTTTTAAGGCCCTTAATGGTTCTGACCTATCATATCTGAACACCACCCATCCAGGAAAACACAAAGAGATCATCTGAGGTCCAAACAGAAAAGTAGAGCTGCCTTCTCAGTGATTAACCCAAAACCGAGGAATACTGTTTTTTTTGGGGGGACTGGAGTTTTGGCCTTGTGGGGGATTGTTCTGCTGTTCTTCCACCAGGGGGAGCCAGGATATTACTGGGCAGTTCCCACTAATCGACTGCAAGTGATCGGCTTCATAGTAGGTGGCCAGTTCTCCAGCGCCCGAGTGTTTTGCCTGTTATGGCATTCTGTGCCCCTCTGAGTTTTGTTTTCAATTTTTTTTCCCATTGTTTCTTCAAACTGAACTTACCTTTGACCTCCTCGCAGGTTTCTCTTTGTGGCGCCTTGGAAGTTATCCATTGTGTTGGCCAAGTCCTTCAGCTCTACAATCAAAGAACTGGTGATTGACAAAGACACACTCCTCTTTCCATGGTCTGCTCTGTTACCTGTCCACCCTCCAATCTTACTTCCTCCTGCAGAGTTCAGACTTTTGTCTCTCCTTCGATCATCTGTACCTGGTCCAGGCTCCTTCTGCCCCCAAAAGCCTCAAACTCCAGTGGCCTAACTTCTGCTCCCTGGCAGAGTAACATCAACCCAATCAATAGTTGTCATCCAGTCATCTTCTCTGCCTCATTACAGTCATGTGACTTCTCATTTTCCTGCCCTCAGAGTGCAGACGATCCTGATCCATTGGTTCCAGGACAAGACTCACACACTTCTCTCAATCATTGTTCTGTTCAAAATAAGTTTTATTTATCTGACTTTTTCAGTCTCCTGAATTTGTTCTGCATGCGGGTGAAACAAAGTGCGGCCATTATGACAGTTATGACCCATATCAGAGCTGCTCAGAACCGCCAGACTCACCTCTACTGTTGTAATGCAGCTGGATGTCTGAATTGTTTCCATTTTGACATTATTTGTATTTATTTATAAACTTATTAATTATTTCATGTGTTTTTAAGTACAGCAACTTGTGCTCTCCAAACCCCTAAAACCAGACTTCAGCCACACTGGTGGCATGAAGTGGGCCCAGCCACACAGGATGTGAAAATGTGCATCCCTCTGTCCGTCCATCCGTCCATCCAACCAGCCCAGTGGTCCAGCTCCTCTGGGAAAATCCCAAGGAGTTTCTTTTAGGGAATTAAAAGTGGAATATATAAAAACATGCAGGACTTCTATTTGTTACTGCTCCATCGGGGCGAGCGGTCCGGGAGGAGATTTCTTTTAACACATTTGCATCCACATGACAAATTCAACAATTATAATAAATCTTCCAAGATCTCACAAAATGTCAGAAATCTCTGTTTTAATGGTTACAAGACCTTTTCATAGGACTTCATTTCCGTTGGTGTATATTTATCTATTTCAGCCAATGGCTCTCTTCTTTTGGTATATGTAACCCCTTTTTGCTCAGTTAGTAGTGAAGTCTATGAAGCTTTCCTGTAATCAAGCCACAGCTGGTCCTTTTCAAACAGCCTAAGTAACTATTTTTTTGAGTTGTTGTTTCCTTATCTATCTAGACTTAAACTCCCTTCTGACCTTTTGGTTCTAAATGACCTTTACTGAAGCATTCAATCATCCTTTGCAGGTGAAAGTGACCTGGAACACAGACAACATAATTATTCTAACATTCCCAACAGAGGAGTTTGTTCCCCTTTTCCACTGGCTTTAATGGAACCAGCTCCACTCTGGGTCCTATAATGTGACATAAACATACAGCTGTTTACTGATTGGCCATGATCAGCCAGATTTTATTCATTCATATTTAATTTTGACCTCTGTTTTTTAAATAAATCACAGGTCAGCTTTAAAATCTTGTCTCCGAGCCTCTGTTGGATGAAGGAGTTTCATAATGCTGCTTTGAAGGCTTGAAATTGGTTTTAAAAGTTTGATCTTTTAACCATGTTTTATTTCATTTTATTTGTCTTCAAACGTCAGAAATCACAGCTCAGCTTCAAATCTCATCTCTGAGCTTCTGCTAGGTGCCAGAAATGTGTGTTAATGCTGTTCTGAACATCAAAAATGGACTTTAAAATGTCCGTCAGCATTTCCCAGAATGCATTGTAGGCTGGGGTTTCATATTGTAGTTTGTAGTTTGTCTGTTTTTGCTGCCATCCCTAACAAACCACATACTATTATGATCAGAATGAGCTCCTCTGTCAAACTAGATGGCTTAGAATGAGCTTGAGAATGTTGAAAATCAGCACCACGAGTCAGAATGGGGTGTGCATTGCTGAACTACTGCCTGACGCAAGCAGAAGACTCACCTGCTGGCAGGTTAGGGTAAGTCTCACCACAGTCCTAAGGTGGTCATGCACCCTTTGAGCTTTCTAGAGGGCTTGTGGTGTATGATGGCACTGGAATGGCTCTTTTCTCTTACTCCATGGGTGATTGTTTTAAACCCCATCAGGTGTCTAGAGACCTAGAAGGCAGCAGCTTGCTGTGGCTGGTCCAAGTTGTCCTTCCTTGGGAGGATGGCTGAGTAGTGACACTGTGCTATGGATGCTTTTGCTTGTCCTTCTGGGGTATAGGGATCTTTAACAGCCTGGTGGAGTCTGCTGGTGTGCAGTTTTCTTTGGCTAACTTGGCAAAGGATTGTCAGCTCCCCACCAAGAAGACTGTCAGTACTCAACGCAGACCAGACCGGCAGAGGATCCACGGAGAACGCTTCTGCTTCCTGGGCATGCTAGTTCCACCTTGCGGTGTTAACGGATAGCGTGTTTTTGAAACCAGG
>CAEGAE010092170.1:0-22432 GCA_903067095.1 Girardinus metallicus | reverse complement strand
CATCCCACAGGCATCCAACCAGCATCAGACCACATCCAACCAGCATCCCACAGGCATCCAACCAGCATCAGACCACATCCAACCAGCATCCCACAGGCATCCAACCAGCATCCAACCAGCATCAGACCACATCCAACCAGCATCCAACCAGCATCAGACCACATCCAACCAGCATCAGACCACAACCAACCACATCCAACCACATAGATGACCTGGAGGACATCTAACCCTGGTCCTCCAGGTCTTCCTGGTCCTCCAGGTCTTCCTGGTCCTCCAGGTCTTCCTGGTCCTCCAGGTCTTCCTGGTCCTCCAGGTCCTCCTGGTCCTCCAGGTCTTCCTGGTCCTCCAGGTCCTCCTGGTCCTCCAGGTCTTCCTGGACCTCCAGGTCTTCCTGGTCCTCCAGGTCTTCCTGGTCCTCCAGGTCTTCCTGGTCCTCCAGGTGTGTGTTTCTTCAGACTCTCCAGGTGTGCTGATCTTCTTCACTCTGGACGGTTCGAAGCCGGTTGCTGGGCAGCGGGGGTCAGAGGTTGGCAGCAGGAAGTACACAGGTCCCATCCTGCTTCCTGCGGGCCGGGTGTCTGTCAGAGCCGTGGCCGTCGCCAGGTAACGTTCAGCAGAAACACCTGAGCTGCATCACTTCCTGTTTCCCTCTGCTGAGTGTGACTGCGGCGCAGGGACGGGAGGTGCAGCTCCGTGGTCACCAAGGTATTCTCCGTGGGTCAGGTGGAACCAGACCAGCAGGTAGCCAATCAGCAGCCTGCAGCTGACCTTTGACCTCGCTCTCCTGTCTGGTCTGAAGAGCTCCGCCTCCGTGGTTCTGTTGTTTCAGGTCCAGTCTGAAGGAGGCTACTATTCTGATGAGCGGTCTGGTTCTGATCCAACACCTGCAGGAACACCTGGACACTCTGAGTGGAGTCCGGCTTCAGAAACGGGCCTGACTGGGTCCAGTCCTCTGCCGGTCCCCCTGCCCACCAGACGCTCCAGAGGTGCCGGGATCCCAGATCCTGATGCCGCCAGGACCATCTCTTCCCGGCGCTCCCGCTCTGCAGTAAACAGGCTAACGGAGAGATCGGCAGGAAGTTCCAGACCTGGCCGGCCTTTTACTGTGATCTACTTCCTGTCTGCCAGGATTCTCACCATCCAACACCGCTGAGCAGCGAACCGCAAACCCAACGCCCGAGAGACGTCGTCACGCCGTGGTACGCTCTCAGGACACTCCCACTCTGATGACACTACCATTAGGACACGGCCACTGGTGGAGACGTGCCAATAAATCAATGATCAATGTTATGCACACTGATTTCCTAATAGTTTGTTTTTATTGTGTCAGAATATCTATGTTGTTAGTTTATTATTGTTTACTAATGGTTTATTAACGTTTATTATTGGTATTGTGGTTCCTCACTGGTCCACTGGGGGACATGTCCTGGTCCTTTGTGTCTCCAGGTGTCCTTGCTGCCTCTGCGCCTTCCCATCAGACCCATTTGCTCGGTTCTGTCCTCAGTGTGGCGCTGTGATTCCTCTGGTCCCGGCGCTCAGGCCACCCCCTGCTGGTAGAGGACAGGTACTGCAGTCATCCACCGTCCAGCTGCTGCCGGCTGGTCCGGACGTGCTGACCGTCTGTCCTGCTGTCTCAGCTGCTGCCGTGTCCTTCCTGCCGCTGCCTGGTTCCCGTCGGTTCTCGGACCTGTTGGACCTGCGAGGCGTCCACAGAAGGGTCCCGGGCCGGCCTCTCCCAGCAGGTGAGCTCAAGGTGCATCGCCGTTAGCAACCATGGGTCAGGTTCTGATGGAACCGGGACGTCAACCAGGAAGTACTCACATCGAGTTCTGGTACTGGCCTGCGGCCGGTACGTCCGGACCAGAACCGGGTCAAGTCGGTTCTGGTCCGGGTTTATCTGTTTGTGTTGCTCCAGGTCGATGTGGGTGGAGGCGGCGCGCCCCCTGGTGGGCCGGCGGAAGGCAGCATGTGGCCCTGCTCCAGGTGTCGCCGTCTGAACCGCCATGATGCCAGGTTCTGCGACCGTTGTGGCACCAAGGTGACCTCTGACCTCCTGGTGTGCTGGGCAGTGAAGCATTGTGGGATATTTATCGGTGTGCTTATCCAGGCTGGCCATGTGTCCTGCTGGGTGACGTGTTGGCGCTGTGGAGCAGGCGCATCGCCGGACGCCCCCCACTGTGCGGCGTGTGGCGTGTTCCTCCTGGCACTGGCCCCGCCCACACCCTGCAGTGACATCACATCGCCTGAAGGGGACGCCGCCCACAGCCAGGTAGTAAGACACCCGTTTCCTGTCGTCCGCTTACTTTCTTCCTGTCATTAACAGGCTGGGTACTCGCAGGCCCCGCCCCCCCATGACTGTGTCTGGAAGGCTCCGCCCCCACAGAGCCCCGCCTCCAGATGGGGCGCAGCTCCACCACCTGTGGATCGGTCCACTCAGACCGTCGGACTCTATTACCCATCAGCCACTGAGCTGCAGCAGCGGGACCAGCAGAGGGCGCTGTGGCGCCGGTGGGAGGCGGCGTGGAGCGACCGCCGGCCGCCGCTCAGCGCCGTCAGCCCCGGCAGAGGTACCATGGCAAGGCCATCAGAGGCTCGGCCCGGTCGGGAGATCTTCCTGATGGTTCTGTTGGTTCTGTAGGTTACTGGAGGAACCAACTGGACCACGTCTGTGCTCACCTGAGGAGCTACACCCAGAACCGGGTCTCCTTCAGAACCCTCCTGGCAGAACCTCGACTGGGCCGGGTAAGCTGCTCACCCGAGGAACAGAACCTGTGGTTCTGCTGAATGTGGGCAAGATTGGCTCTGATCTGGCTTGTTGTTCTGGCCCGGTCCAGATGGTCTCGGCGCTGGTCCAGCAGAACCAGAATGAAGTGGTTCTGACGTTGAGCTTCTTGCTGGCAGCCAATCAGAACCGGCAGGTGAGGTCCAGACCGGGTCGCTGAACCGGTTCTGAAGGCAGACCTTTGACCCGCAGAACCTCTGTGTCCAGCAGGTTGGACCTGACAGCGACGTTGACGGCCCGGCAGGAAGTTCTACTATACCGGGTCGGGTCCAGACGCTGAGCAGTGTTACACAGCGCGGTACAGACAGAGCCGGTAAGATAAGAGGATGTTCTGATGGTTCTGATCCAGACAGAGGAGAACCGGACCAGACTGATGAACAGTGACCCCTGGTGGCTGGAGGGGGAAACCCAGAAACCACTGTACTTCCTATTTTACCTTTAAGATGAAATTGGTTGGGGGTGCTGTGGTGGCGCAGGTGCAAAGCACAACCCACATATGGAGGCTTTAGTCCTCATGCCGGTAGTCGCAGGTTCGATTCCCGGCCTGGTGACATTTGCCGCATGTCTTCTCCCTCTCTCAGTCCCTAATTTCCTGTCAAGCTACTTTCAAATAAAGGCCACTAGAGCCTCAAAAAATCTTTAAAAAAAAAAAAGATGAAATTGGTTCCTCCTGACAGAGCCGGTTCCGACCCGCTTGACGTTTTGGACCTGCGGAACACCTGGAGGTTCTCCTCTGGCACTTTTCAGAAACGGATCAGAACCTCTGGCTCAGAACTCTGCTTTGTCTTCCAGGAAGTCCAGGGAGGAAGTGGGATGCCGACCCGGAACCAAACCTGTTGGTAAGAACCGAACCGGGCCAGGCTGGGCCATCAGTAAGAACAGAACCAAACCAGGGCAGGCCGGGCCACTAAGAACAGAACCGAACCCAACCGGGCCATCGGTAAGAACAGACGACCCTCCTCCAGCTAGCTGGGCTCTGATTGGCTCTCTGGCTGCAGGTGAGCAACGGATCAGACGGTTCTGTTTGCCTGAACAGAACCGTCCTCCGGGTCGCCAGTCTGACCGGCGTCGGTCCAGCACGGGGCGGATCTGCCATGCCCTGGTGGTTACCATGGTGAACTGTCACCATGACCTACTTCCTGTTTTAGTCCAGCGAGGCGCCGCCATAACGCTCCAGGACCTGATGACCTCACACAGGTGGTGTGGGCGGAGCCACAGGTGTTACAGTGAAGGTGGCAACACCTGATTCATGACCCATGACCACGCCCACATTCTGACCACGCCCCCTTCGGTTTGTCATGTGACTCAAGGCATTCTCCTCTTCCTCAGGATGAAGAACTCTGCAGCTCTGGCTTCTGATTGGCCGGCCAGGTGCGACTCACCGCCGTGGCTCCGCCCCCATATGATGTCACCATGTGCCTACCAGTACAGGGCGAGTGTCAGGTCTGCGGGTCAGACGCTGCCAGCCGGGCCGGTCGCAGCAGAACCAGAACCTTCGTCTGACTGGACCGGTCCGGTCCAGTCGCCTTCAGAGCTTCAGACGCCCTGGTTCCGACCTGTTCCTGTGACGAACTGAGGCGGCCATCTTGGATTCCTGGCATGAAGAAGCGGTGTGATGGTTGCTATGGTGACACCCGCCCTCCGCGGCCGCAGCAGATCGGACCAATCAGAACCTGCAGATCGAATATGATGAATATTTGTAGGCTTGACCTTTGACCCCAGCCAGGTCGTTTCTTCCAGTTTATGGAAATAAAACCCAACTTTAATTTAGAAGTTTTTATTCATTCATGTCAGCAGGATGAGGAAATTATTTTTATTGTTTTAATCAAAAATGATCCATTTATTCAGATTCATTTGTGACTCGGGGAAACGGCGCCGCCTGCTGGTCGAACACGGAAAACACAGAGCTAAACGGACTCGGGGCCCCTACAGGTTTAAACTGGAAGGGTCGGAACTGGGTCAGAACCGGGTCAGAACCCCAACCACAACATTAGCTTCAGAGGAAAAATGTCAGGAGTATGAATACTTCTGATCCGTCTGTTTCTGACGAGCTTCTAAACTTCCTGGGTTCAATCCGGACCAGGACCGGCACCAGGACCAGGACCAGGACCGGCACCAGCACCAGGACCAGGACCAGGACCAGGACCAGCACCAGGACCAGGACCAGGACCAGGACCAGGACCAGGACCAGGACCAGGACCAGGACCAGAACCAGGACCAGGACCAGGACCGGCACCGGCACCAGCACCAGGACCAGGACCAGGACCAGGGCGCGGGTCAGCGCCGCAGCCTCAGGAAGAAGGCGTGGCGGCACTCGCTGCTGTCCACTGGGTAATATTTGTCGTAGAAGTCCAGGATGTATTCCTCGGCCTTGAAGCCGAACTTCTGGTACAGCAGCATGGCCGGGTTGCTGGCCGACACGTGGAGCGTCACGTCCTTCCCCATGCACGTCTGAAACACACACACACACGTCTGAAACACACACACACACACGTCTGAAACACACACGCGCCCGTCCTGGCAGTGTGGGCGTGGCCAGACTCACCTGGATCAGGTGGTAGATCATGAAGGTGCCGATGCCGGCGCGCCTCCACTCCGGATGGACCAGCAGGAAGGAGATGTACGCCTCGCTGTACTTCACGTCCGGAACCATGAACCCGAAGCCCACCACCACCTTCCTGTAGAGCGCCACCACGCTGAAGTCCGGGTACTGCAGGCACTCGGACAGGTCCACACCTGGAGGGACACGCCTGAGGTCAGAGGCCGCCGCTGTGGTGGCGGCGGCGGCCGGTGGGCGGGGCTACCTGGCCAGAAGCTGTCATGGCACATGGCGTTGACCGAGGGGATGTGGTTGGGCCGGACGTAGCAGTAGTCGATGGGAGCGTCGGGTTCCGGGGTCCAGTCCGGATCCGTCCTGTGAGGAAACGCCCGGATCTCAGCCAGGAGGCGGAGCTTCAGGGGGCGGGACTCAAAGTCCCTCCTGAGGAAGAGATGGACAGGTGAAGGGGAGACAGAGGGACACAAGGACCAGGACCAGAACCAGTTAGGACTCCACGGGCTTCACTGTGTTTTCATATTTCAGGAAGATTTGACCTGAACTTTTGCATGAACAGAGAGCGAGACCCTCGTTAGACTCGGACCTGATGAAGGGCTTCAGGATCCGGGCCGTGTACGGACTCTTGATGTTCTGGTCCAGACTGCCCTCGGCTCCCATCAGGCGGTGCCAGAAAGACACGGAGCGCTGCTGGACGCCCGGCCGGCCGGACGCGCTGGTCTGCGGGGACAGAGACGGGTCAGAGCCAGTCGGACCCGGCGGAGGTCCTGTCCCGCCACCGGGAGGTTCTGACCTGGAAGCGGTCCAGAATCCGCTGCTCCTGGCTGCTGGTGCAGTACTTCCCCTTAGCCCCGCCCACGGGCCGTGGCTCCGCCTCCTGCGTGCCGTAGATCCCTCCCACCAGGCTGAGCGCGGCGCTGACGGCGCGGTCGATGTCCAGCAGGGGGAGCCCTCTCTGACGCTTGGCGTGGCGGACCAGCAGCTTCCTGTGGAGGCGCTTAGCATGCGGTGTGACGGCGAGCGCCAGCGGGCAGCCGTCCAGCCGGCGCAGCAGCAGCCGCTCGTCGTACAGGCTGAGGGCGGAGACGGTGGGCCGCGGCGTGGCGCCGTCCGGTTTGTCCTGAAGGTTCGTCCTGCGACGCTCTGCCACCCGCCTCTCAGGGGGCGGAGCTTCACCGCAGCCCGCCGGCTGCTCGAAGCGCTCTTCGTGGGCGTCGTCTTCCTCACTCTCAGCTTCCCGCTTGATGAGAGTCTGCGGGGGGCGGAGCTTCTTCCGGCCGGAGTGGCTGGCGCCGGGCGGGGGTAGGTACTCCATCCCCGGGTCGATCATCCCCTCCGTCTCCAGCTCCTCATCATCTGCGGCGGAGCCGGCAGTCAGGAAGCGACGTCTAGACTGACGTCAGCGGCGGGCGGGCGTACTCACCGTGGAACAGCGCCTGCGGCGGCATGGCGTCGGGTATCAGGTCGGCCTCCGACAGCAGGCTGGGCGTGGCCGAGTGGGAGGCCGGAGTTCCCGGCCCAGAGAAGTCCGGCGACGGCGAGGGCGAGGGGCTGGTGAGCGGCGTCCGGTCCGACGAGCTGAGCGACGAGAAGTCGACGACCTCGCCTCGCTCCAGCACCAGGTCCGGGCGGCGAGCGCTGCTGCGGCTCACGCCCAGCTTGACGGGCGTGGAGGAGGCGCTGCGGTCGGCATAGCCTCCGCCCGCCGCCTCCTTCTGGGCGCGCCGGATGTCTTTGGCCTCCTGCGTGCGGCTGCGCTTCTCCTTCAGCTGCATGGCGTTCTCCACCGGGTTCCTGGCGCCGCGCTTCCGCAGGCCCTCCACCGTGATGATGGGTTCCAGGGGCGGCCGGGTCGCTGAGGCGGAACCACAGGTCAGGGGCGAAGCTAACTCGGCCGGCCGCCGCCACGCCGCCGCCGCTCACCTTTGGTCTTGGTGCTAGACTTGTCGCCGTCCGGCCTCAGGGTGGGGGGGCGGTTCTGGACCAGCTTCCACCAACCCGGCTCGCCGAACTCCTGCGCTCCGGACCGGAAGAAGGCGGGGCTTCCGACGGACAGGCAGCCGGCCACCGTGCTCCACCAGGTGGACGTCTTCTTCCTGCCGACATCAGAGCAGCTGCGTCATCCGGCCGACCCCCAGGCTGGGATACCGGGCCGCTACAGCACAGGAACTGCATCATATATGGACAGAGCCGCTTCCTGCGGCCTGGACTGGGAGGGGAACTCACCTGTTCCCCAGCAGGAAGTTCCAGTGTCGTCCAATGAAGGCACAGATGTCCTCCTTCCACCTGAAGTAGCCCTGCCGCCCCGTTCCCTCCAGAGACAGGTTGTACATGGCCAGCATCACCACCTGTGCACAGGAAGCCGTTTCTACCTGCAGCACAGGTGTGCGGCTGCTGAGGGGGCGGGGCCTTACCTGCTGCCAGGTGAGCCTCAGCCTCTCGAAGCTCTCCTTGCCGTCCTCAGAACAGCTGCAGCACAGGAACTTGAAGAAGTTGTCTCCTTTCAGGTAACTGGGCTGGTCGCCGCGGAGCTGACCTGGAACCAGAACCGGGTCAGGATGCTAACCTGCTAGCAGTGGAGCTAACTTGTAGCTTAGCACTTTTGCCAATGTTGAACATTTTAGTGCTGTTAGCTCTACGTTTACTTGTCTGCATAAATCCTGAAGCCATAATTTCCTGGGATGGTTTGAAATGTTAATTCTCCAAATAGCTTGACGTTAATGCTCTTATTTTGAAGGGTTGCTTTTCCCTCCAAATATCTTTAACAGCAGAAGGAGTCGGACAGCAGCGCCGACTGGCTCACCTGCAGGGACCCACTTGTGGCAGCGGTCGCAGTAGAAGGACATGTCCTCGCAGGCCCAGCCGCCGTCCGCGTCCTCGCCCAGGTCGCTGGTCAGCGAGTCTCCGCTCTGGTCATGTGACAGGTCCTCCTGGTCCTCCTGGTCCTCCGACTCCACGATCAGCAGCGTCTCCCCCTCCACCTCTCCCTCCTCCAGCCCCTCCGCCACGCTGCCGCCGCCGTCCATCGCCTGCAGGAGAGGCGCCTGCAGGGTCACGTGACCCGCCGCCGGTTTGGACCCGGAACCGGGTCAGGACGTCCTCAGAATGACCCGTGACGGTGAGGGTCTTTTTGAGGTGTGCGTACCTGGCTCAGGTGTCCTGTGGGCGGAGCCTGGCCTCCTGGTCCCGCCTCTCCTCCTCCAGCTGCCGGGTCAGAACCTTCTGCTCCTCCAGCAGGTTCTGCTGCTTCCGCTGCAGCCGGTCCAGATCCCGCAGGACGCCCTCACGTAGACGCTGCACACAACCGGGACCAGAACCAGGTCCACATCAAAACCAGAACCAGAACCAGATCAGAACCAGGATCAGGAGCGGATCAGAACCAGGAGCGGATCAGAACCAGTTAGAGTTTGATTGATGGGGAAAACCGGACTACAACCAGAGTTATGACCTTTGACCTGTAGAGGTGGACCTCTGGCTGAGGGACCAGCCATCTTCCTCTCTATGTGAGGATGATGAAGTGGACCGGAACAAGCTTTTTCCCGGGTCACCGGTAATTCGCTCATTAAACCACAGAACCACCCGAACCCTGAGGGTTTTATCGGAACCGGATCGGTTCTGGACTTTACCTCTACAGGTCTGTGTCCGGAGGAGCCTGGATGAACCCGGTTCCGCCACCTGGTCGACCTCTCCGGTCCGGCCCGGTTCCGGTCCGCTTACCTCCCGGTCCCAGGCCTGCTTGAGGTGGACCCCGGCCACCGAGCTGACAGTCAGAACCACAGAAACCGTCAGAACCACCTTGGAGGCCGTAGACATGCCTCTGGGTCGCTGCAGTTAGCCCGAAGCTAACAGACGCTGCTGCCGCTACTTCCGCCTCCTCTTCTTCTTCTGCGGAATTGAAGTGAAGTGACCCCTGCCGGTGGAGCGGGGTAATTACTGTTCTCCTTCCTCTGATCAGTTTCCAGCCAACAGCGAGACTCAGAACTCGCTGATTAATAATTTTTATATATATAAATAATGGGTTGACAAACAACATCAATATCATAAACATAGAACATGCAAAACAATAATGCCAGTGGCTTATTTAGCAAAATAGTAGAAAGAAATTTAAAAACCAATGTTAAAGTGAACTCATCAGTTCTCTCAACGGCTTTATTTTTTAAATGCTGAATGTTGCAATATATTGTTTAAAGATTATGAAGGAAGATTTGTGATGAGAACATGTTGATTAATGTTTATACTTTGCAACCAACACAATTATTTTGATATTGTATTGGTTTGGTTTGAACCAGCTGTTTTTAAGCCTGAAAGGGTCAGAGGTCAGAGTTCAAGGGGCAAAAGCTTAAAACTATCTGGTTCTAGACTGAATACCTGAACCACAAAGAAGAACGGTCCTGGTTCTGATCCATTCCCAACCATCTGATCCACACGGACAGGATCAGGCAGGAAAACCAAAAACAGGACCAGGACCAGAACCAGAACCTGGACCAGGACTAGAACCAGAACCTGGACCAGGACTAGAACCAGAACCTGGACCAGGACCACCAGACCAGGACCAGGACCACCAGAACCAGAACCTGGACCAGGACCACCAGAACCAGGACCAGGACTAGAACCAGAACCTGGACCAGGACCACCAGAACCAGGACCAGGACTAGAACCAGAACCTGGACCAGGACCAGGACCACCAGAACCAGAACCTGGACCACCATGTGTTCTTCCCGGCGGCCATGTTGATCTGAAGATAATATCACTATTATTACTCAGTTAATTTGCTCCAAGCAAAGAACACGATTCAAAAATTAAAACTGGAAAAAAAGCTTTTAGAAAATGAAATGGGTACCGAGACCACAACCCGACTACGTGTCCAGAGAGGGACGTGTCCAGACGGAGGGACGTGTCCAGAGAGGGACGTGTCCAGAGAGGGACGTGTCCAGAGAGGGACGTGTCCAGAGAGGGACGTGTCCAGACGGAGGGACGTGTCCAGAGAGGGACGTGTCCAGACGGAGGGACGTGTCCAGAGAGGGACGTGTCCAGAGAGGGACGGAGCGGTTTGGATCAGCTGCTTTATTGATCATGGAACATAAATAGGACAAAGGTTCACTGTACATCCGGAGAGCAACGTAAAAATAAATACTCACAGCAATAAATAAAGCCTGACATGAAGCGCCGTGTTCGCCTCAGGCGGTGCAGTCCAATGCTATTTACACTCATCATCATCATCATCATCATCATCACCACGTGTCACTTCCTGCAGCAACGCTTAAAAAACTAAGAACAGCAGAAAGTGTGGCATTTAAAAACCTCCCAGCTTCTTCTGTAACACAGTTCGGTATCAAACACTTCAATCAGCAAGATACAAAAATATCACACAGCCGGTCCACCTGCAGTCCAGCTCAGAACCAGAACCCATCCGGCGACAGAGTCCGGAGGGTTCTGGAGGTTCTGACCCGGATCCTCTGCAGGTTCTGCTTCCTGTGTTACAATCAGGGCCGTGGAGACGCAGCGACACGACACAGAGGCGGCAGGTTCTCCAGCGTGCAGCCGCCGCCAGGAGGGGGCGCTGCAGCTTTCATAGTCCAGCTCAGTGTCTGACACACACACACACACACACACACACACACACATAGATGTAAACATGAACTCAGGAAAAACAAACACCTGAAACTTCCCGTCGTTGCATCGTCTCAGGCAGTTTCCCGTTACCATGGAAACCACCAGTGACGCTCATCAGCTCAACGCAGTAAAACATCAACATGGGCATCATTGTCTGAATGGACCGGTTCTGGTCCAAAAAGAAAACTGGGAATGAAGCCACACCCAACTAGACAGGGTTTGGGTCTGACTGGGCCGGCACCAGCCGGGCAACCAGACCGGATGGTGCTGGACCAGACTTAAAGGGACGGTACCACATATCTGTGTTTACAGCCAGTCAGGGACTGTCGCCTTGAGTTATGAAAATGTCTGATGCGTCTAAAATGACTAAAGAAATTTGACTTTGCAGTTGAACGTTTTGAAATTGGGCCTCTGTCTCTTTAAGAAGCTCCTGCTCTTTCTGACACGTCGCTCCTCCATTAAGACTTTAACAATGTTTTTCTTAAACATGAATGAAAGAGTCCAGGCAACACTCCAGGGATGTTTCTGATGTGGGAATAACATTAAGATGATATTCTACATAATAATGCAGCTGATTCTCAGGATCCCAGAGAACTTAGGTTAAGTGGATCAAACAGGAGTTTTTCTGAGAAAAGTTAGTTTCAGGAAAACCAGGCAGTAGGGGGCGGCCCAGAGCCTCGCCGCAGCAACTACTGCCATCTAGTGGTCAGGTTGGAGGCAGCAACCATTTGAATACCTGTGCTGGCTTAATGAACTCACCTGTCTGACAGGGAACAACCCAGTCCAGCATTACTGGGATCGACTGGGATCATCCCGATCCTCAGGATCCATCACTAATCCATCATCAGAAACACCCGGGATCAGAGGAAGCGGAACCGGTTCTGTTACCTGGAGACGGTGCTGGACTGTACGAAATGAATGCTGGAGAGCAATCAGACACACACACACACACACACACACACACACAGTTCACAAAAGACACAACAAAACGTTTCCCTTGAGAGTCCAAACAGCTTCGGGCATCGGACCGGACGAAAAGCGCTGCTCTTCCGTGTCTCCGGACATCCGAGCTCTCTGCCGCCGTTAGAGTCCGAGAGTCTTGAAGGAATCGAAGCGCTATGCTACCGACACCAACGTCCCGTTCCCTTATTCACAACTTAAGGTAGTCCAGGTGAGATAATCCGGGAGGGGAGGATCTGGACGGACAAGCTGCTGACAAACAGAGGAATCTGGGTGAGTTTGTTCCTGTGATGAATGATGTCACCCCTAGGTGGCGACATCACGACATGCAGCAAGAAGCTTGGCGGGTCGACAGCAAACCAAAAGGATGTGCAGAAAAGACATGGGAGTTTTGGGAACAGAAGGAAGGTGGGGCCGTTCTGCGTTAGCGAAGCTTCTACGGCTACGGGATCGGACGGTTGGAAAGTTCGGCGGTCCGACGCGTTTGTTCTTCTGACGGAACAGGAATCGATGGGGATCAAGACACGAGTGCGAACAAACGGAAACCAGCCCAGGCACAAGTTGGACCCCACCCTCACCCAGATAACGGACGACAGTTTTGGCGTTGTGGGTATGTACAGTGACTTTCTGTGGAGGGCTGGATGGTGGCGATCCGGCGCCGGCGTCAAAGGTCAGGGTCGAGTCTTCAGGCTGAGGGGGGCGGTGCTAACCCAGCCACACTACCGTTTGAGTGCGAACGGTGAATCTCCAGTTAGCCTTATTGGTAGCTGTGGTGTGGCTAGTTCCGCCCCTTCCTCTAGCTCCGCCTCCAGCTACTGGTGGACCTCGTTGGCGATCAGACTGTCCTCCCCCGACTGGAAATCCGCCTCGTTGATGCTGTTCCCTCCGTTCAGCATTTCCTCGTCCTGCGACGAGCCCCGGTCCTCCTCGCTGCTGGCGCCGCCCGGCTCGTCCGAGTTCGGGTCCTGCAGCACCTGGGCGATGTACATCTGCTGCTGCGGCGCCACCTGCTGCTGGACACACAGAACCACAAGCGGGTCAACGCCGGCCCCGAACGGTTCGTGACCCGTTGGAGTACCCAGGTCTGGTCAGAACCTGGTGGAGAGGAGCACCCGGCAGGAGGACTCACCTGAGACTTGTTGGTTGGAGAGGACGACGAGCGAGCCGGTCGTCCGTTCTTCACGGCGTCCACGTCGCTCTCCTTTGTGTCGATCTGAAACGGAAACGCTGGGCGGTGAGACGACCCACCGACTAATCAGTGGCCGGCCTCTCACCTGCAGCCAGAACTCACCTTGTAGTTGTGGGCGCTCAGGTACTTGAAGTGTCCAAAGCAGACGTGGGACAGACAGACCACGATGGTGACGACAAGAACCACCAGCGTGAACATGGAGGTGGGCGTGTCAAAACCTGGAGGGATGGAGTACAGTTAGAATGAGATCACAGAACCAGTCCTGGTACCAGAACCAGTCCTGGTACCAGAACCCACACCTAGTTTCACTCGTCCAGAAGCGGAGCTGCTCACTTGTGCGGACAGTGGAGAAGAAGAGCAACCAGAAGAGGCACAGGATGGGCGCGGCCACCACCTGAGTCACTGCAGCTGAGTGGATCTTCTTGTCCAGCTTGGAGGGCAGGTAGGCGTAGTACATGTTGTACCTGTCCACCAGGTGTTTCAGCAGCATGTACATGAGACCTGGAGGAACAGCAGAGTTGAGTTACCTCCTCAGATGACCACCTGCTGATGGAAGTGCTGCGTACTGACCAAAGGGGACTATGATGGGGCAGGTGATGCTGTAAGCCATCACCACTGTGAAGACGTTCATCATCCAGGCGTACGCGGCGCCGAACTGGAACTCATAGGCCTGGTGCTGCAGAGACAGAGTTACAGTCTGAAAGGACCCTTCTAAGACCAGGTGTCCAGCACCGTCTCTGTCCTCCCTACCCTCTTCACGTTGCGGCGGTCGGCGGCGGAGCGGGCCAGGCACAGGCGGATCATGTACATGAGCAAACCGGGGATCCTCAGTAGGTCCATGGCGTTCCCGATGAAGGCCGAGGCGATGACGTAGTTGACGAAGAATGCTCCGTTATCTGGTAAGAAGACGCACCTGAAGACAAAATCCTGTCTCATTGGCTGATCAGAAGGATGAAAACACAAACCCAACCATATGCCTTAAAGCTCACTTCCTGTTTCTGAACTTCTGTTGAGCCCCAGTCTGAAATCCTGACCGGTTGATGTAACTTTGTTGGGTTTTGTCTTTCTTTCACGTTATCCTTGGCTTGGACTGAATCTCAGTTGCTCATAGTTGTAGTCTTGGTACTTCCTGATTGCGTTTATTTACAAATTTAGGTCTAGACTCTGTTTCGATCTCCAAGTCTTGAAGTCTTTGTCTCGGTGTGGATCACTCTGAGTTTTGGTGTTTAAGTCAGGAGAAATCCTGGTTCTGGTCCCGACCCGTAAAAGTCTTTCTGACTTTTTTCATACTTCATAAAGTGTTGGTTTTCACCAGAATGTACTCTAATTATTCTGATCTCATTTAGACGAGGCGCCAGGCTTTGACCTGATCCCAAGACATTGTAGTCGGGGCAGTGACTCGATCGCCATCTTTAAAACTAGATTCTTCATCTTGGTCAAGATGAACTTGGTGTCTAGATTTTAATTCACTTCTGTTTTCAGCTCAGGCTCCAACTCAGACTACATACGCCCCCTAGTGGGAACCTGCTGCTGAAACTGTCTCTGGACTTGGTTTATCAGCTCTTCCCTGCCGTTTGTGGCAAAGTAGTGAGCAGTTTACAAATGCAGACAAAGCCAAAGTGACTTACTCAAATCTGATTTTAGCGTCATCCAGGAACTTCTTATCGAACAGCCAACGAAAGAAAACATCCAGACTGTAAAGACAGAGACAGGATTCAGTGACAGCAGAGCGGACCGGCGCTGCGGCACCACTGCAGGAGCAGGCGTCCCACCTGCTGAGTCCAAGAGACGGCAGCAGCAGAACCATGAAGATCAGGAAGGTGTAACATTTGTGCATGGTGGTCCTGTTTTCTCCAGACCTGCAGGAACAGACAGAGGAACCGGTCAATACCCGCCATGGTTCTGGTTTCACTCGCCGCTCCAATCACCGGAACACCGAAGCCCGATCCGGACCGAGACGGGCCTCAGCAACCCGACCCTGGTTGATGCCAGAGATGTGAGGAAGCAGCGGTACCTGGTCCAGTGAGCTTCAAAGAAGGCAGAGTAATAGACGATGGTGGGCAGCAGAGCAGAAAAGGCCCAGAGCAGCAGGGTGGGGAAGAACTGAGTGATTATGGGGTTCTGTCCAGAAGAAAACACAGAGTCAGAACCAGAGCAAGGCCAGAACCAGAACCAGAGTAGAACAAAGCTGGCCCAAAGAGTTGCTCAAAGGAACACAAGCACAGGGCGGTTCTGCTTACGTTCAGATACTCCACAGGTTTGGTGACGTTGAACTTGTCCATGGTGGAGATGATGATGGCCGGCGTCGTGAGGAAGAAGAGCAGGATGAAGAGGATGCAGTTGATGATGAAGCAGCGGATCCACCAGGAGATCCCGCCCAGCGACAGGTGCTCCCTGCAGGAAGGAGCCGCAACACATCAGCAGGTTTGTTTTACGGGCGGGCGGAGTCTGTGGGCGGAGTCTGTGGGCGGGGCCTGGGTACCTACCAGCGGACGTTCTGCGGGTCCGGCGCGTACGTCACGCTCCAGTTGTGAACATGGAGAACTTCGCTGAACTGAGAGGAACACGGCTCCTGGCGACAACGACAACCCTGAACCTGACAGGCGTTGAAGTCCTTCAGGATGCTGTGGAGGAAGGGGGCGGAGTCAGGGATAGGAGGGTGGAGTCACAGTGAAGGGGCGTGGTCAGAGAGAAGAGGCGGAGTCAGAGAGAGAGAGGGCGGAGTCAGAGAGAGAGAGGGCGGAGTCAGAGAGAGAGAGGGCAGAGTCAGAGAGAGAGAGGGCGGAGTCAGAGAGAGAAAGGGTGGAGTCAGAGAGAGAAAGGGTGGAGTCAGAGAGAGAGAGAGGGCGGAGTCAGAGACATGAATGGCCAACGGCAGGAAAAAAGATATTCGATGTGAGGAATAACAGTAACTAAGTGGTGAAATGAATGAAATCTCCGTATTTTTGATGTAAAATCTGAGCTGTGGCTTCGGTTCAGCTGCTCACATGGCGGTCATGGCCTCGTTCTGGAAGGTGACGAAGGCCATGCCCAGGGGCTTGGTGTGGACCTTCTCCTTCTCCTTCCTGTACTCCTCCTTTAGCTTGGCCTCTCTCTTGGTGTAGTAGCTCACAGCTTCCTCCTGTAGGGGAACCAGACGGGTTAACGGCCCGGTTCTGAACCCAGCAGCTGCTGATGAACGAGGGACTGGGCGGGCAGAGGTCACCTCCTCGCAGCCGGCGATGGCGCAGCAGCATAGGTGTCCGCAGGGCTTGGGGTTGATCATGGTGGGAACGTGCTCCTTAGCCATCAGGTCGGTGAAGAACTTCTTACTGCGCTCCGTCTTCTTCCTGCAACCACACCCATAAAACGTCCTGAACGCTCCGACAACAGGCCCGGTGACCCGGACCGACCCGGACTCACCTCTCAGCGCTCAGCGCCATCAGTTTGGCCACGTTGTAACAGATCCGAGCCTCCAGAACCACACAGTTGTCGTAGGCCTGCCTGTGGAGCAGCATGGAGGGAAGGGTTAGGACGGCTGCTGCGGGTCGACTGCTCCTCGTTACGGAAACACTCACTCAAAGTGCTGCTTGATCTGACTCTCGTCGGCATACTTGGAGATGCCGTTTATGAATAAAGTGCGTTTCACCTGCAAGACACAAAGCTGAGATTACTGGCCACTCCTGCTGCAACCTAGTAGAACAATGAGACGTTTTCAGAACCAAGTGGATCAGCTGCCGGGCCGCAGCGCCGGCGCCGCCTCTCCTACCAGATCATCCTCCTTGTAGTGCATCTTAGACGTGTGTCTCCTCATGCTGTAGACCGTCAGCAGCAGGTACATGAAGGCAAAGGTCGTATGGAGCCACAGCAGCTTGGTCCTGAAACAAGAGCCATTCAGTTTCAGGTCCAGTTGGGCTGATGCTGCGTTCGTCGCTGCAGCCTTTTACTTTAAGTGTTGTTCCTCTGTGGTAATCTTTAGGCTGAGCTAGCAGTTTCCTGAAACTTGTCCTTGTAACGAGGCAAAGAGTTTCTTCCAATTCCAGTATCCATGCTAAGCTAGGCTAGCATTTAGCCTGTGTTTTAGGTCTTGTGCTAAGCTAGGCTAAATCGATTCAAAATCTTATTCTTCATTTGTGGTATGTGGTCAAACTTCTCGATGAAAACATGCAAACAAATGGTGTGTGTCGCCTGGAAGCAGACTGAGCGCCTGCACTCGCCGTCACTCACTCTGACTTCAGGTTGGCGATTGTGGTGCGTCCGAAGCTGTAGGCGTTGTTCTCTGGAACAGACATGACAAAACGAGTCACGAGTCCAGCAAGTGAAACCTTCACGTTTTCCAGACGAAAAGCTGGAGGTCTAAATCTAAACAACGTCAGGGTTTCCTGGAGAGAGAATTCACCAGAACCTGGTTTCTACGGTCCAGACTCGGGTCACAACACTCAGTACAGCACCTACAGACCGGATGGGAGCGAGTCCAGGTCCAGCTAGAACCACCAGCTAGCTCACATCTAGAGCGGCGCAGAGCACCTCCCGCCCTGCAGCCGCCGCCTTTACCTTCTTTGGAAGGAGGTCCAGGAGCTCCCTGGCTTAGGAAAGCATCTGCACTGATAATTCTGACTAAAACCAACCAGAAACAAACGGAGAGCATCATGAAGGGAATCCTGCAGACCACAGTCCGTCCTCAGACTCTGGAGCGCTTACCCAGCAGGTCACCGGAGAAGTTCACCGGCAGGACGATGCCCACGGAGAGGACGCCGACGACGACCAGCAGGCCGATGATGTGGCGCTGGAAGGAAAGGTAGTGCACGGCGTCTTCGCCGCACTTCTCACGGATCTCCTCGTCCCTGGAGAGTCGACGAAGGAGACAGATCTCAGACCCTCAGATCAGACGTTTCCAAAGCAAAGAGAAACTGGCGGGTTGTAGAGAGCCAGGCTTACTTTATTCTGAAGATGGCCGTCAGCCAGGAGCAGAAGCCCTGCGGGAGAAACCAGACGGATCAGAACCAAAACCGGGAGCATGAGGAGCAGCGGTAGACAATTTATTTTGTTGTACAGAGGAACAACATTTCATGTCAGGAATATTTCCATCGCAGGAAAGACAGAAGCAAGCAGAGGAGGGGCGGTGCCCGGCGCCGCAGCAGGCTGTGTTTCCAGCCACATCGTCCCACTTTACGGCACAACCCGGCGGCCATGTTGTCTTCAGCTCATTGAAATGCTATGTGTATTAAATATCACTTAAATTAATAGCATTTCTTTAAATGCTATTAATTTAAAAGCTCCTCCTCCAGGAAGCCATCCCAACATGGCTCCTCGTTGTCTGGAGGAGCTGAGGGAGGAGCTGCGCCTCAAAGGCGGGGCTAGGTCCGCCTGGGTGTTTTGCAGCTGTTGCCATGGAGATTAAAGGATTTCTCAAACATGAAAGAATCAAAGCAGCACAGCAGGGAAAACAGGATCATTTACTTCATTATGGATGGATGGATGGATGGATGGATGGATGGATGGATGGATGGAGGGATGGATGGATGGATGGATGGATGGATGGAAGGTCTGAAAACTCTAAATACCTGGTTGCTCAGGCTTCCAGTTGTTTTTACAGTCTTAGGTAAAGTTATTAACCCTCTGAATGCTGTCACAGCTTCTGTTGATCTTTGTAGTGAAGTCTTTAAAAGTCTCACGCTCCGAGCTGCTGGACACGGTGTCTCTGTCCCATTTGGCCGACAGACTGTCCACTGGACTGCCTCCCTGCTCGCTTATTTAAAGATATTTTTGGGCCGTGTCCTGCCTTGATAAATGTCTCTCCTTCGACTGGACGGGTCCCGGCTGCTTCCCAAGTGGCACGCCCACCAAAAGCCCAACTTACACCACAGTGTTCTGGCTAAATTTAGACATATTTCTAAACTACCGTTTTATCAAAAGTTTTAGAGAAGATTGTTTTTACTCTGGTCTTTTCTAACAGATCATGACGTATCTAAATGTGGACACAGAAACGGCTTTGCTGAGTCTTATTGAACAGCTGATTCAGGGACACTGTGGTTTTAGCCTTACTAGATTTACGTGCAGCGTTCGATCCACCACATCCTTTGGTTTGGGTTGCAGCGCCGTGTTGGTCTGCAGTCCAGTCTTGGATTGGTTCTCATCGTATTTGACAAACAGAAGTTTTTCTGTTCATCTTGTTCCTCTGTGGCAGCACCTCTAAATTATGGAGTACCTCAAGGTTCAGTTTCAGGCACTATTCTATTCATTTTGTATTTGCTGCCTCTTGGACATATTTCCTCTTTTCACTGTTTGCTGATGATGTGCAGATATACAACAGATAGATTAGCAGCAGTTGGCCAATGGATGAACCAAACGTTTCTTCACTTGAATCAAAATAAAACTCAAGTTGTTCCGTTCGGACCAAAGAGCCATTCTTGTTAGAAATCTCTTTGTGTCAATGGGATCAGCAGGTGAGCTCTGTCGTTGTTTTCATCTTCTAGCAAAGGTTGTGCCAGCCTTCATCACTACACGTTTAGACTACGGCAACTCAATATGTGACAATACGGACCCGTCTTCTCTACAGCGTCTCCAAATGATTCAAATGCCGCAGCGAGACTTTAAACTGGAACCCAGAAACCAGAGCACATAACTCCAGTATCTGCCAGTTTCTTACCGGATTGATTTTAAAATCCTTTTATTGGTTTTTAAAGCTTTACGTGGCCTAGTTCCAGCTTCAAATAATAAACTGCTCTGAAATATTCCCAGAACCAAAGTCGAGCCAAAGTTGTGAAAACGTCTATTTTCCCCGGCGAAGCGCAAAGTGACCAGCTGGTCTCAACGCGTCAGGCGGGTCCAACGCTGCGACAGCAGCTCTGGTCCATCAGCTCAGGTCCTGCAGTCCGGCAGCTATAATTATTATAGACTTTAGTAAAACCAACTTAAAACAATAAGGGAGCATCATCAAGGCATGATGAAAAATTTACTACCTTTTACCACCGTGGAAACCCTGTTCCCTCTGTTTGTAGCATTATGCTAAGCTAGGCTAACAGTTTCCCCTCTGTTTGTAGCATTATGCTAAGCTAGGCTAACAGTTTCCCCTCTGTTTGTAGCATTATGCTAAGCTAGGCTAACAGTTTCCCCTCTGTTTGTAGCATTATGCTAAGCTAGGCTAACAGTTTCCCCTCTGTTTACAGCATTATGCTAAGCTAGGCTAACAGTTTCCCCTCTGTTTACAGCATTATGCTAAGCTAGGCTAACAGTTTCCCCTCTGTTTACAGCATTATGCTAAGCTAGGCTAACGGGTAAAGTCTGTACTGAAAGCTGAGTTTTATACACAAACATGACAGCAGGGAAACTACTCGGACCCCAGAATAAGATCAGAATCTTGAAGAAACTCCAACAAGGAGGCCGTTAAACATCTGAAGGTTCAGATGACGGTGAGGAGGAGGAGGAGCAGTGATGAAGACATCCTTACGTTGTCTCTCTGGTCGAAGTCCACAGAGCTGGACACCGAGGTGAGCCGTTCGTAGCGATCTGGAGTCTCCGAGTGCATCGCCGAGGCAACGCTGCAAACAGACAGGAAGGAGCCTGTTAGCATGTGGCCGCCTGACCTTTGACCTCTATGCCTGAAAGCTGGTTCCCTCAGACTGACAGGAGGAGGGAGACACAGACGGAGCTGCTTCAGGGTCTGAGACCTCAGGACAAACGGCCCCAAAGGGACAGGAACTAAGACTGCGCCCCCTAAAGGCCGACCACAGATTTAACAATGAAGATGTGGATCAAATTTCAGGCAAATTAAAACATGAAAATGTTGAGCTAAACGTTTAAAAATCCACCAAAAACATAAAGAAATTCAGATAGGCCCCGCCCACTTCCCTGCTGTGACCAGATGTACGGGGTTTCCTGACCGTCTTTCCAGGGACCGACCTGCAGGATCCATGAACTCCTTGGAAGCTAGCAGGCGGGTTCTACCCAGTTATGACTCGGCCCAAGGCGCACTGAGGTCTAACCTACTGACTACCACGGGGTCACCACAGGGTCACCACGGGGTCAGCAAGGGGTCACCACACGCTGAGCCGCAGCAGCAGCCGTTACCTTTTCACCGGCTCATAGTTATCTGTGTCTCGTCTGCGGCTGAGTTAAAGATGGAGAGAGGAGCGCAGCGTTAGCTGTATCACACACACACACACACAGTACGGAGGGTTAGCAGGGTCAAAAGTCACTCATTAGTGAGCAGAACGTCTGATTGGACGAGAAGGAGCCAGATGTGCTAGTGGACCAATCAGAGCACAGCGTCCTGTTAATGGAAGCAGCAGCAGCAGAAGAAGAAGGAGGAGGAGGAGGAGTTAAGGACAAACCAAACAGCCGACAGGCAGCAACATACTATTCCTGCTCCTCCAGGTCGCTGAAACGCTTCTTCAGTCTTCAAGAAGGAAAAACAGGAAGATGAGGAAAGGTTACTGAAGCAGAACCTCCCGCTTCTCCAGACGGTCCTGATCCCGACCCAGCGTTCTCCACAGACATTTACAGCCGCCAGGGGGCGCCGCTGAGACCACAAGAACCACTCACTTCTTTGCTTACCTGTCAGCATCTGTGACCAGCGCCAGGCGGCCATAATCCCACGCAACCTTCCTCAGGATGGAGAAGACGAAGAGGAGCACCTGAAGAAAAAGAGCACGATGAAGACGAGCATGTAGAGCTGAATATGGAGCTAGACTAGATTCTCCAGATTGAACTAGATCTGTGCCGATCGATCGGCCACCGATCATAATCGGCCGATTTCCGTTAAAAAGTGTATGATGGCCGATCAGTGTCTCTTGTTACCGATCACCTGTATCTCCCTCCGCAGCCTGCAGCTGCTCTCCTCTTTCCTTCACACTGCGCAGGCGCGCAGCAACACTTCCTGTGGCGAGGATCTTTAACGCTCTGAGTGAACCCTAACCCTAACAAAAACCAGAGAAATGATTCGAGTCTGGATCGCTGGTTCTGCTCTCGCTGGTGAACCGCCGCTACTGGCACTAATATTTCACAGACGGAGCCGCTTCTGCTCCACCTGGACCTCTGCTTAACCCGCAGCACGAAACGAAGCTGCTAAGATTTCACATATTAAAACTCTAACCATGTCCAAACACGAGAGATGATTCATGAAAAATTTAATAAACAATAATCGATGTCCTCTCCTTCCTCCTGTGTTCTGCAGAATTACTCAGTCAGGAACAACCAATCAGAACCAGCGTTAACCAGCTGGCCAATCAGAACCAGCATTAACCAGCTGGCCAATCAGAACCAGCGTCAACCAGCTAGCCAATCAGAACCAGCGTCAACCAGCTAGCCAATCAGAACCAGCGTCAACCAGCTAGCCAATCAGAACCAGCGTCAA
>CAEGAE010092166.1:0-20000 GCA_903067095.1 Girardinus metallicus | reverse complement strand
TCAGCAGTTTTCATGTCACACAGGTACAATGTTAACCACCTGGCGCATCATAACGAAGTGACTACAGGTCAACACTTCACCAGTACAGGACTGGACCAGCAGGTTGGGAAGAACCTGAAGATGATTTCAGGCCACAGAGCAGAATTAGGCTTCGTTCACACAGCAGGAAAGTGCGACTCAAATTAAATCTTATTGCCCGTTTGGAGCCCATTGAAGACTTTTCATGGCCGTCTGAACTGTCCAACTCCAGTCTTTTCAAATCCAGTCTACATCGTTTCTAAAATCTCACCTGTACTCTTGGAAAAAGGAAATAATACTTTACATTTTTCTGCATCTTTCCTCTGGTACCAGAAAGTAATCACACTGTAGAGGAACAACAACCAGAACACCAGGCAGAAACACTTATTGTAAAAGAGGGACACAAATATATCAGGAAAAATTTACCTTTGGTTGTTTTAATTTAAAACATTTATGTAAATCTGTTGGACTGACGTGTAAATAAAGTATTAATAGGGATTATTAGAACATAACACGTATAAGGAAGCCCTGAAACAAATACTATCTACTCTTATTCTTAGTTAATATCTGCTCTATTACTAACAGTTTAGAGAAGTTCTGTTCCGGTTCAGAGAATAGAATCTGTTCCCCTCCAGTCCAGCAGGGGGCGGAATGGACCAATCAGCTGCTTTGTTTCAGCGCGATCCCCCAGCGGAAGTGAAACCAAACGGCTCCAGCAGCAGCTTTGTGTCGTTTTATCGTTTCTCAGCTGATATTTCAGTAACAATGTCTTCAGTTCAGCAGCTGAGGGATTTTATCAGAGACAGACTAACTGCTGCTGCGGAGGAAATCTTCATTCAGGTGGAGAAAACCATCGTCCGCTACGAGGAGGACATTAAGCTGCTGGAAACCTGCTGGAAACCGCAGATAAAACTCAACAGAACCGGTACGTCACAATGAACGGATGAATCTCTGTTAGTCAGAGAATCTTCCGTCTGAGATGTTTGGAGGTAAATGTTCGTTTTTCTAAAAGTTTTGCAATCAGAGCTCGATGGCGACACCTGATGGTCGAAGTTAGGAATCGACCAACCGATCAACAAACATGACTGAATTAATCTTTAGAGGTGACTTAATAAATGGCTACAGTTTCTAAATACAGACTATAAAGTGGTAATGATCATTTTACAGTAATGTTGGTGCTGTTTGCCCTCCAGGTGAAAGTAAGAGGCTCGGATCTTTTTGCCTAGTTAAATCCTGGAGGTTGTTCCAGTTTTGGGCCTGTGTTGAACTGCAGTGATGTGTTTGATCACTGGGACCGGCTCAGTACGAACTGAAGGGTTTTTGTTGATTATGGTTTCAAGCTCTGGAGAGAAACATTTTGTTCTCATTTCACCAAGAGAAAAAGAATCAGAAAACATCCTGAACTGCAAACCTGTTTCCCCGTCGGGAACTGGTTATTTCCCCCGTCGGGAACTGGTTATTTCCCCCGTCGGGAACTGGTTATTTCCCCCGTCGGGAACTGGTTATTTCCCCCGTCGGGAACTGGTTATTTCCCCGTCGGGAACTGGTTATTTCCCCCGTCGGGAACTGGTTATTTCCCCGTCGGGAACTGGTTATTTCCCCCGTCGGGAACTGGTTATTTCCCCGTCGGGAACTGGTTATTTCCCCCGTCGGGAACTGGTTATTTCCCCCGTCGGGAACTGGTTATTTCCCCCGTCGGGAACTGGTTATTTCCCCCGTCAGGAACTGGTTATTTCCCCGTCAGGAACTGGTTATTTCCCCCGTCGGGAACTGGTTATTCCCCCGTCGGGAACTGGTTATTCCCCCGTCGGGAACTGGTTATTTTCCCGTCAGGAACTGGTTATTTTCCCGTCAGGAACTGGTTATTTCCCTGTCAGGAACTGCTTCTGCAAATAAAGAGCAGCCGTTCCCAAATTCTCAACGGTTGTTATGTGTGATGGTTTGTTTGAACCACTAAAATTGAGCAACTAGAAGTTTCTTTTATCCAGCAATATTTGACACTAAAAGGGGATTTTCCAGAAAACCTACTCGTCTTTTCAGGAAGTCTAATCTAAAGTCCTGCTATCTGCAGCTTCCATCCTCTTATATTGGCAATAAAAATTTTAAATTCACACAGTGTGTTGGAAAACTTTGTTTGGTGACTTACTTTTTTGTCAGGCTTGAGTGACAACAGTAGGAAAAAGACGGATTCTGTTGGTGATTAAAAACAACACAAAAAGAAGACCTCCACACATTTAGTTAATTTTTCGTTTTTAAATAGCAGCTGATTAAACTGAATGTTACAACCTTGACATGATTATATGAATTGTTTTTACCGAGAAATCGATAGAAGCGCCGTGGAAACGGTCAGATCCTCCAGATCCGCCGGTCTGGCTGCGGCGCGCTCCTCATTAAAATATTAAACTTCATTTAATGGATCTTTGAGGCAGATCATTTTAAAAATTGTCATATTCAAAGCAAATATTTGATCTCTTCTGTTTTCTGTTTCTCTAGACGTCCCAAAGCAGCATGAAGATGAGGAAGAGGAGGTTCTGACTGACAGCCAGCTCTGTAATCAGATGAAGAATCTGAATGAGAGCCAGGAGCAACCTGAGCCTCCACTAGATGGCGACATCAACGAGGAGCCGAGGCTTCAGCTGCTGAAGGAGGAACCAGAAGCTCCTCGGGTTAAAGAGGAACGGCAGGAAGTCTGCTGCAGCCAGGAGGGACGGCAGATGGACAGGGTTTATTTTACTCTGCAACAAACTGATTTCAGTGAAGAAGAACCAAACTTTGAGCATCTCAACTCTAACAATGTTTCTGCTCTAGAGAACCAAGGTGAAGCAGGAAGCTACAGTCCTGTGCTAACGAGTTGGGCCAAAACGGTCCCAGATGAACCCTGTGAATGTCATGTCTGTGGGAGAGTCTTTAAATCTCAGTATAACATGTTGCGACATCTCAGAGACCACTCAGGGGAGAAGCCATTGTGCTGTAAAATATGTGGAAAAGTGTTTGTACAGACATGTCATTTGAAAGAGCACTTACAAATGCACACAGGTGCCAAGCCGTTTTCCTGTGAAGTCTGTGGGAAACGTTTTACCAGGAAGTCTAGCCTGAAGGTTCACAGAAAAACTCACACAGGTGACAAACCTTATTCATGTGAAACCTGTGGGAAACGTTTTAGCAGAAGTTTTTGTTTGAAAGTTCACAGGAAAACCCACACAGGCGTTAAGCCTTTTTCATGTGAAATCTGTGGAAAAAGCTTCCGTGAAAAATGGTATTTGAAATTCCACAGGAAGACCCACACAGGTGAGCGGCCATCTTCATGCCAAACATGCGATAAAAGCTTTAATAGTATGAATGAACTGATTTGTCACCAGAAAATCCACAAAACTCTGAGGGATTTTGGTGAGACCTGAGGGTTTCTGGGAAGTCGTTTCACGTTTCCCGGTTCTGTTCCAGATGTTTCCGTCATCCAGGCGTTCACTTTCACACTGATGACAAAAGGATGTTTTAAAGCTCCTGCAGCTTATTTTACATTTTTTTGAACATAATTCTGACACCAACATTAGAAAGAGGTCCATGCAGTACAATATTAATATGTTAAGAAATGTATGTGAATCAAGAGTCATCAAAATGGGATAAAAGGAAAGGGTGTTACCATGGCGACTCCTTTTCATACATAGAAGAGGTTGGATGAGAGCAGACTTTAACTGGACCGTAATGGCCGTGTTCCCTGTGGTTGATGTTCTGATGAAAGAACCGTTTCTCTGAACGCTGGTGGAAGTTTGAGACTGACGGTTAAATATGTTTCAGCATTTATTTCTATTTGATTGATTGATAATGTTTGACATCCTGAACTTGCTTGTTAAACAAAGTTGTAAAGTTTAGATTTTCCTGTAATGTCCTGTGAAGCGTTTCGGATGTTCTGAATGAACCCAGTTGCCTCGCTTGGTTCCGTCTCAGAGCTCAGTGGTTGTTCCAGTCCTGATGCAGAGAAACCAGTTTGTCCTGCTGATGTTTCACCTAAATCAGGTTCTGGAGTCAAAACATCAGCAGCAACATGGAAATAAAACTGCTCAGTGATTAGCAGAATGATTTAAATAATTATTAGTTTTCCATTAATAATCAATCAGTTCTGCAACTTTTGATATAAGAATTGAACTTTCCCCTCAAAGAGAGTAAAAGACGCCTCCTTTTTTCACTGGCAACAACCTTCTTGATTGAAAATGATTTGAAATTCAAACCTGCCAACAGTGTCGGTACGTTTTGCATAATGTGGTTAAACAGACATCATGGTGTTGATTTATTCTGTCAGCAGAGGATAAAAATCTGCCTGGTCAGTCATGAGAAAACATGTTTTCTCATCCATGTGGAGGCGAGTTGAGTGATGCTCCTACAACAGAGCACACAACGATCCGCAGGTACTTTGACATGACACCTGGTGTGTCTCTGTTCACTGCTGTGTGACAGAGACACAAAATAAAACAAGGATCTGTCTTTTCCCTGTCACAGCTGCAGTGTGTGGGAATTTTAACAGGACAGATTCCAGAGTGAGCTGCAGCTTGTTTTTATTTGGTGTGGCCTGAACCCAACCCTGGTTCCGACCCGCTGCAGCCCTGAGTGGGCCTGGCCACTGGGAAATGTCTGGATGCTCCTGACGGCCAGTTCAATAAAGGCAAGTTCTAAATCTTAAAGTATTATCGGACTCACATTTCCACAGGTATTATTAAAAAGTAGCACATATGAGGAAATGAAAATAACTTTGCTTCTATCCTTTATTCATTTCTGGTTGATTAGTAACGGTTTGCAGAAGTTCTGCTCTGGTTCAGAGAATGTGATCCGTCCTGCTGCCAAGCTGCTGTTCGCCTCCAGTCCAGCAGGGGGCGGAATGACCCAACCAGCTGCTTAGTTTCAGTTTGACCCCCAGCGGAAGTAAAACCAAACGGCTCCAGCTGCTGCTCGTGTTGCGTTTTCGTGTCTCAGCTAATATTTCAGTAACAATGTCTTCAGCTCAGCAGCTCAGGGATTTTATCAGAGACAGACTAACTGCTGCTGCGGAGGAAATCTTCATTCAGGTGGAGAAAACCATCGTCCGCTACGAGGAGGACATTAAGCTGCTGGAAACCTGCTGGAAACCGCAGATAAAACTCACCAGAACCGGTACGTTAGTAGAGCTGCGATGGAGAAACGGATATTTGTTAATCATTGAAACTCTGAGTTGAAATAAAGGCTCGTTTTTCGAAAAGTTTTGCAGCCAAGGCTCGATGGGGACCCCTGCTGGTCATTCAGGAGCAATTCATTTCCTCCTGAATGAGGAACAAGAACAAATAAATATTATAAATATCTTACCTGTCCAGAAAAAGAACAAATTATTGTCCCTAAAAAACGTATGTAGTTGGAAACGCTCCTACTTAAGAAATGAGAAACTTCTCGTTGCTTCTGATAAAAATGTTGCTGCAGCAGAAAGATAATCGGATGTGCAGTAATGACTCAGTCGGAGGCTCAGACTTATTTACTGAGTTAAATCCAGGAGGCTTTTTTTTACTCACGTTTTAACTACAGTGACCAATAAAACAGACCAGTTTGTTCACTGGCACCAGGTTTGTTGTACTGAGTATCACATTAAGGGAGTTTTTGCTTCATTGTGCTTCCAACAACACATCCCAGGTTATTCATATTATATTCTTTTTTCACTCAAGATGCCCAAACTATACAACTGGTGAATGACTCAGTTATTAAATATTTGACCTCTTCTGTTTTCTGTGTCTCTAGACGTCCCAAAGCAGCATGAAGATGAGGAAGAGGAGGTTCTGACTGGCAGCCAGCTCTGTGATCAGATGATGAATCTGAATGAGAACCAGGAGCAACCTGAGCCTCCACTAGATGGCGACATCAACGAGGAGCCGAGGCTTCAGCTGCTGAAGGAGGAACCAGAAGCTCCTCGGGTTAAAGAGGAACGGCAGGAAGTCTGCTGCAGCCAGGAGGGACGGCAGATGGACAGGGTTTATTTTACTCTGCAACAAACTGATTTCAGTGAAGAAGAACCAAACTTTGAGCATCTCAACTCTAACAATGTTTCTGCTCTGGAGAATCAAGGTGAGGCAGGAAGCTACAGTCCTGCATTAGCAGCTCCCAATGAATCCTATAAATGTCAGGTTTGTGGGAAAGTCTTTCAATCCAAGTATAACACGTTGCGACATCTCAGAGTCCACTCAGGCGAGAAGCCATTCTCCTGTAAAATATGTGGAAAAGTCTTCACACAAAACTCGCACTTGAAAGAGCACATGAAAAGGCACACCGGTGTCAAACCCTTTTCCTGTGAAACCTGTGGGAAACGTTTTCCCAGGCGTTTTAATCTAAAGGTTCACAGAAAAACCCACACACGCAGCAAGTTTATTCCATGTGAAATCTGCGGGAAAAGCTTTCGGGAAAGATGCTACATTAGATTCCACATGCAGACCCACACAAGTGAGCAGCCATATTCGTGTCTAAAATGCAGTGAAAGCTTTAGCAGTGTGAGTGAACTGACCTGTCACCGGAGAGTCCACAGAGCTCTGAGGGATCTGCAGTGACCGAGCAACACGTGGGAAAAGCTTCAGTCGAGGGAGAATCCAGGTGATTGGATGAGAGCAGACTTTCACTGGACCGTAACGGCCGTGTTCCCTGTGGTTGATGTTCTGATGAAACACTGCTGACTGTTACATGGAGGATGAAAACATTTGTGTTTACAGCAGCTTTCAGAGACTCTGATGAATTAACCTTTTCTCCTGAACACTGGTGGAAGTTTCAGACTGAAGGTTAACCCCTTTACGTCCGCGTGGAGTTTTTCAATTGTATTTTGCGGGGCTGCCGGAGTTTAAACTCTGCCAGTGTCCATTATGACTCTTTTATTGGGCAGCCTACAGCCCCCCTTTTGACTGACACCACATTCGACCAATAATGTTATGAAAATGGGTTTTTCTGAGCCAATAATATCCAGGGAGCGACCTGAGCTCGTTTTGACATGCCTGTACTCTTTCTGGAATATTTCTGACTGGTCAACTCAGAGACTAAATCTAAAGCCACCGATGTGGAGCCGACCCGCGTCCTGTCATAAGGATTTAAGGCGTTTTGGGTTGTTTTGACATGAACCCACCAGCTGTATGGTTAACCAGGCGTAATGTGTGCATCTTTGCTGCGTCAAAGTCAGGCTCTGTGCGCCCTCATGCGTAACCGTGTTTCCACCAGCAGTAATGGTAGTGGAAACATTACCATTACTGATAGTAATGGTAGTTACTTTCAGTAATGGTAGTAATCCTCTGGATTGTGCCTCTGCTCATTATCTGTCATTAGAGCCTCATTGATGACTGTATGTTGAAGCAGTGAGGAGTTACAGTCAATAGAAGTTTGTATATCAGGTGTTGTCCAAGTGTGCCATCTGGAGCCTCTGAATGGCAGACTTGGTCAACACGCGTCATCCCCAAAAATAAACTTGTCCAAAATGACAAGTTTATTTTTTATTCTTTGTTGTGCCATTTTGATCAGCCTTGAAATCCATGAGCAGAAAACTTCATTCTACAGATTTATTGTATTTTACAGTTCATACATTCGGGCTGCACAGTGGCGCAGTTGGTAGAGCTGTTGCCTTGCAGCAAGAAGGTTCTGGGTTTGATTCCCGGCCCGGGAACTTAAACTCTTTCTGCACGGAGTTTGCATGTTCTCCCTGTGCATGGTGGGTTCTCCGGCTTCCTCCCACAATCCAAAAACATGAGGTTAATTGGCCTCTCCAAATTGTCCCTAGGTGTGAGTGCATGGTTGTTCGTCCTGTATGTCTCTGTGACTGGTGACCTGTCCAGGGTGACCCCGCCTCTCACCCGGAACGCTTGCTGGGGATATCGTCATCCCCAGCAAGGCACCAGCACCTCCCGACCCCATTAAGGGACAAGGGTGAACAGAAAATGGATGGATGGAGTCGATACATTCAACACTCAATGTGCATTTACAAGAAATAAAAATTTTAAATCTGGGTGAAGCAAAGTCTTTAATTTTTTGGGGGGTTACAAACATAATAGCTACAAACTACTTACAGTTAAAGTATTTTTGACTGCAAAAATAGAAAATTTAGCTTGTCTTCTTCATAAAGAGACCAAGCTTTTGCATGTACTCCAAATGGTTCAAGAACAGCAGCTGATTTCATTTGGCTTTACCTTTTCAGCCGTTTTGGTCCTCCAGGCACACTGTCCTACATGGTTTAGTGGTTCACCTGCTTTAATGTGACTGATTCAACTGATGCAGCTCAACAAGCTCCTGTTAATCAGTCACCGATTGAAATCAGCTGGACTGAAGCAAGAAAATACCTAAAACATGCAGAGCAGTGAACCTTCAGGACCAGAAGGTTAAGAGGTTAAAGCTGTTTCATCTTTAATATTTATTTGATTGCTAAGCAAAGTTGTCAGGTTTTTAAAATTTTTATATCCTTTTGGTTCATGAAGAACATTTTGGATCACCCTGTGGAAGAACTGTTCTGTATAAATAAAGGAACCTTGCTTGGGGTCATCACACACCGCTTCATTTTATGTGAGTCAAAACTCAGTTGTTCATGTTGCTGTCATGTTAGATGAAATGTAGATAAGAATTAATTATTTTCTCAAAATGGTTTCTCCTTTGCATGTGTTATAGGATAGCTTTAAAAGATGAATCTCATTCTTAATCAGAAACAAACTTCTCCCTTTTAGTCCCTACTGGAGAGAGTTTTCAATACTTTTTGCCCATTTCTTTAACTGTCGTAATAAAACTTCAAATTCACCAGGTTTAGAAACGTTTGCTGCGTCTGTTCGCCTCCAGTCCAGCAGGGGGCGGTAAACGGCTCAACCAGCCGCTTTACCTCAGTTTGACCCCCAGCGGAAGTGAAACAAAACGGCCCCAGCAGCAGCAGCAGCAGCAGCCTGTGTTGTTTTATCGTTTCTCAGCTGATATTTCAGTAACAATGTCTTCAGTTCAGCAGCTGAGGGATTTTATCAGAGACAGACTAACTGCTGCTGCGGAGGAAATCTTCATCCAGGTGGAGAAAACCATCGTCCGCTACGAGGAGGACATTAAGCTGCTGGAAACCTGCTGGAAACCGCAGATAAAGACAACCAGAACCGGTAAGAAACCCCAAAAAACACAAACCAACGAGCACTAAATTAATCCGCGTGCTGGACATTTGAACTGCGGCCATTTTGGAGAGTGAATAGTTGTAAACAAAGAGCCGAACAGTCAGGAGTTTCTTCCGGCTCCTTCCGGCTCCAGGCCAGCAGTCGGTTCTGATCCGTTCAGGTAAATAATCCGAGTTTCAGTCCAGAACAACTGATGTTGGGACCAACCGAACCTCCCAGTGTTTAACTGGATGAAGCTGGTCAGCCATCATCAACAGAGCGCCGATACAGCGATTCACCATGGCAACCGTTTAAAAACCCAACGTGTCAGAAAAAGAGAGGAATGAAACACATGAGATCTGATCTGATCTGTTGTTTTATTGACAGACTGGAGAATATTTATGTCTTTATCTGAACGTTCCGTGTGAGACGGTTCAGGACTGTAAACCACGAAGAGATGAAAGATCCTATTGGTGCTTTAATGCGTCACATGATGTCATCGGAAGTGCAGATCTGTTCTAAACTGTTTTGTGGTCAGTTTTTAGCTTTTGGAGCATTTAGTAAAGAGTGGAAAAATAAAACAGTTTCAGTCCCAAACCTGCTGATTAGAGATCGGATCCAATCAGCCTGATTGGATCAGAACCACTGAATCACAGGGGAAAGTTTATACCAACATCCAGATTTCCTTTATTTTTGTTTACTTAAATGCCTCAGATCTTCAAACAGACTTTGATATCATAGATAAACGGATTAAACTGTTTTTAAATGGTGGTTGAATTATTGAGTTATATAAAACAAATTTCACTCATATTACATCCTGAACTGAACACATTTTTGATTCCATTTTACTTCCTAAAACCAGACCTGATCACTGCCTGACTGGTAGTCATTACATCTCTTAAGTAGAACCCGTCTGACAACACGAAGTAAAAGTTCTCAGGAACCAAAATATCTAAAGAAATGAAAACACAGGAGAAACAGCCTCTTTTTCCTGATGAACCTGCAGCTCCATGATGGTCTTCACTTCATCTCCATCGTTCCTTTTCCCTGCAGAGCGCCCAAATCATCGTTTCCATGGTGAGGATGGGCTTCAAACTGACCAGCAGCAGACCACTAGTGAAGAACCAGAACCTCCAGGTTTCCAGAGGAACCAGCAGGAACCTGAGCGTCTCCATCATCCAGACAGCCAGAAGGAACCAGAATATTCCTGGTTGAATCCGAACCAGCAGGAAGCAGAACCTCCACAGGAGGAGCCGCGGTGTGCAGAGGTTAAAGAGGAGCTGGACGAACCGGAACCTCCAACTGAACCGAACCAGGAGGAGGTAAAAGAGGAACAACCCGAGCTGCTGCGGATTAAAGAGGAGGAGGAGGAAGAGGAGGCGTGCGGCAGCCAGCAGGTGGAGCAGTTCGTCCTGAAGCAGGAGCACTTCGACTTCACCGAGCCTCTGAGTCAGGAAGCCGACCTCAGCGAGGGAGAACCCAACATCCAGCGTCTGTACGCCGTCAGCTTCCCTTCGGCTGGGAACCAGAGCCACGAAGTACGCAGCTTCCCCGCATTCGATCCGACGGTGTCCGCCGCCGACAAATCGGTCAAATGCGACGTTTGTGGGAAAGTCTTTAAGAAGAAGCATCACTTCAACCGCCATCAGAGGATCCACTCAGGCGTGCGGCCGTACGCTTGTACGATCTGCGGGAAAGGCTTCACTCAGAGCGGCCACCTGAAGAACCACATCAGGACCCACACCGGCGAGCGGCCCTTCTCCTGCGACACCTGCGGGAAAAGTTTCTCTCAGGTGGTCAGCCTGAACGTCCACATGCGGATCCACACCGGCGAGAGGCCGTACTCCTGCGAAATCTGCGGTAAAAGTTTTACGGTGGTGACCAACCTGAACTTCCACCGGGGCACCCACGCGGATGAGAGGCCGTTCCCCTGTGAGACGTGTGGGAAGGGCTTCGGGAACTACACGTCGCTCAAAGCCCACCGCAGGATCCACACGCAGGGCCGGCTGCATTTCTGCGAAACCTGCGGGAAAAGCTTCACCAAAAACGCAGCGCTGAAGGTTCACATGAGGACACACACGGGCGAGAGGCCGTACCTGTGTGAACGGTGTGGGAAATGTTTCATCAGTAAGGGGGATCTGAAAGCTCACGTTAGAACGCACACCGGCGAGAGGCCATTCACCTGCGGGACCTGTGGGAAAAGTTTCATCCAGAGAGGAACTCTGAACGTCCACATGAGGAGCCACAGCGCAGGAACTAACGCCAACCATGACTGAACAGGGACGGACATATTCACTCTGTTCTCTTCACTGAGCAGCAGGAAAACATCTGGAAGGTGTCCAGATGTTTCAAACAGCTGGACCAGGAGAGTACGATGGTTCTTTCAGGAGTTGCAGACATGAAGGATTCTAAAACATCAGAACTCTGTTATCTGAATGTCGATTTGGTGGAACCTGGAGGAACCGGACCGGTTCTGGTGAAGATATAAGGCGACGTTCTCACAGCTGCTCTTAACGCTCAACTCCATTTTAATTCCATTTCCTGTGTGGTTACTCAGGCTACTAATTTAAATTCAAACTCAATCAGACGTGTGAAGGTTCACGACCCCAAAGCGACTCGTGTGCATCACATTAGAATAACAAGTTAAACTCTGTCTGGCACCTTTCAGGCTAAAACATGTTTGTTCTTCATTCGGTGAAACTCCAGAGGAAAGAGAAGTGAAGATAATTCTAACTTTTACCTCAGAGGAGCGGCCTTTGGATGTTCCGTCCCAACATGAAACCAGCACAGTTACTGAAAAAGACCTGGAATAACCAGAACACGCCACGCTTTAGTAGCTGTCGCCATGGATACAATGTTTTCAGCTCTGAATATAAATGAGCTTTGGCTCCTCCAGCGTCGCTTCGCGTTCAGCAGCAGGAGGACGGATTCGTTTATTACATCATCACACATTCAGCCAGTTGGAATGTAAAACCATTAACATTTGGTTTGATGTGCCAGTTTATTCATCGAATGCATTTTTATCTTTGGTTTAAAGTTTTATTGCTTGGATCCAACGACGTTACCGACCATAAATCTGTTTGGTTTTATTGAAGAAATGTTTCTGCTCTTGCCGGGTCTCAGATTTTGCTGTTCATCAATGAACTGAAATCAGTTTCAGCTCCTGGACTTTGAGGATAAACTTGTTGGTTGGAAACATGCAGAGCTGCAGAGACATTTGTTCTCCTGCATTCAGAAATACAGAGAAGCTTATTGCTTTGTTTTTAATCTGTTTTTGTTGTTAAACTGGAAGTTTAACAAAAGTATAAGTGAGTGGATTGTTGTTAAAGTCATTTTTTATTGTGACTTTCTGAGTCGTAATCAAATCATGAAGTGTCCTCGGATCTCCTCCCATCCGTTGCCATGGAGACTGAGTTGTGTTGTTTTCATGTTGCCTGATGTTTCGTTATTGAAGCTGCTGGACATGGAGAGGCTGACGGACCGACCGACCGGGGGCCGGCGGACCGACCGGGCCGGAGGCCGGCGGACCGACCGACCGGAGGCTGACGGACCGACCGACCGGGGGCTGACCGACCGACCGGGGGCTGACGGACCGACCGGCGGACCGACGGACCGACCGGGCCGGAGGCCGGCGGACCGACCGGGGGCTGACTGAGGCTGACGGACCGACTGACCGGAGGCTGACGGACGGACCACTTAAACCAGCAGCTGATGCACTTTTTTACTTTTGTTTGTATTCTGCCTGATTTGCATGTTTCTCATTTGTATTAAATAAATTATATATCTGTCACATTAACTGTTACATTAAAGATCTGAAGTGATTTGTCGCGGTTTGCATCACTTTTCATGCGTGTGTGAAAAGTTTTAACTGCGCATTAAAACTCAACATGACTGTTTGGGAACTGAAGGGTTAGTGGGAGAAACTGGAACAACTGGGAGCGGAAGAACATCCCATAATAACTCCTGGATCTTTAGGAAACATGAGGCTGATGTTTAAAAAATGAAATATAATGTTGGATCCAATTCTGTGAGATTTTCTGTCACCAACAGTGAACAAGTTCATGTCAAAGTATGTAGGAAAATTGATTTAGATTTTTGTGAGAATAAATATTTTTATGCATAATTTGTAAATTCTTTAAATTCAGCAAAGATAATTTAGGAAAACAAACTTAAAAATGTAATTTCTTGAGCTGTGGTTCAAAACGTCCACAGAGGATTTCGTGATATCTGCCTGTTCAGTAGAAATGTGGAAACGTCTTCACGTCGAGAGGAGCCAGTTGAGGCTCGGGCATCTGGTCAGGATGCCTCCTGGACGCCTCCCTGCTGAGTTGTTCCGGGCACGTCCCACCGGGAGGAGGACCCGGGGAAGACCCAGGACACGCTGGAGACTATGTTTCTCAGCTGGCCTGGGAACGCCTTGGGGTTCCTCCTGAGGAGCTGGAAGAAGTGGCTGGGGAGGGAAGTCTGGGCCTCCCTTATTAGGCTGCTACCCCCGCGACCCGACCCCGGATAAACGGAAGAAGATGGATGGATGGATGGATGGATGTAGGATCCTGGTACTGAAAGGTTCTTTGTTCTTAAAAACATTCTATTAAAACTGGTTATACTTGGATATAAAGAGGAATCCTAAGTACTGAAACATTTGTAAAAGTTACTTTTACAGTCCAAAGAGCCATTTTTCCCTCATTGCAAGAAACTCATTTAAAACAACAAATGTTGCACAACCTTTGAAAAAAAGACAGCTTATAACTTAGTATCTCTATGGGACGCAGATTTATTTTAGGGCAAAGAGGAAACATAAAACTTTATCATTTTATTTTATGGGATGTTCATATTTCTGGAAGATCATGTTAAAGAACATTTTTTGGATCTAATGATGATAAAATATTGCTGCTGGTTTTAACATAATTCTGTCTTATAAATTCAGTTCAGTTGTTGAAAACAATGTGAAACTCCTTAACCTGCTCTTACCATTATATCTATTTTTACAGACATTAGGAGCATCTTCTCATTTAAACCAGTTAGTTGTTTCTGCCATGCTGAGGTTTCGCCTCCAGTCCTGCAGGGGGCGGAAACGGACCAATCAGCTGCTTCCTCTCCGCGTCACCCAGCGGAAGTAAAACAAACAGGCTGCGGCTGGAGGACGGCTGAGTTTTCGTACCTTTACTGAGTATTTTAGTAATAATGTCTGAACTTCCTTGGCTGGTTTAAAGAAAAGCTTCTCGGTGGAGGAAAAGATGGAGGATCTCTGCTGGAAACCCGAAGCAAAACCGCAGGGAGTCGGTATGTATCCAGTCAGGCCCGGTAGAGCTGAGAATGAGGAGACAAACTGTAGGAACATCATTTCCTCTGCTTATGAGGTAACGGTGTGAATTATAAACTTTAACCTCGAGGCTCTCCCCTCGTGACGTGGATTTACTGGTGGTGCAGATTAACTGGTGGCCAGGTTAGTTTAAGGTGGCCGGTGTTTCTGTGGGCGTGGCTTCTCATTTCACCGAACCGGCAGACAGAACAGCAAATCACTGCAACACGTTTCTGAAGGTTTAATGAAACTCAACACAACGAATATTGGATTTGCAACCGATTAAATAATATCTGCAGCATCACATGTTCATTTTGTGCACTTGATGTTTCACAGATAAAAACCAAAATGAATCTCTAGATGCCAAACAAACAAATCCTCAAGCTGAGGGAAACGTTGAGGAGCCGAGTTAACTTTAAGAACAATAACTGACTTTATTATTCTTATTCTTTTCTCCCTCCTCCTGTATGATATTTAAATGTTTATTGTGATGTAAAATATGAACTGATTATTGATTGTTTCTGTCTTTCCTTGGAGACAAATGAGGGTCAGAGGGAGAAAAACTGAACTTTTGTTTTTCTCCATCAAGAAAGAAAAATGACTTTTCTTTCCTTCTCATTATAGAATAATAAATAATTATGATCTAATTTAGTTTTGAGCAGACGTCCGTTCATCCAAGTAGCTCATGTTTGTTACTATCGGACGTCTGTCTGTCTGTCTGCTCACACCAAGATTCTCCAGAACATTTTCCTCCTGGTCAGCAGTGTGCAGCTCATCTGGGTTTGTTTGATAAAACATTTTGGTAACAGGGTTCTAAAGAGGTTTACTAAGAATACTACAACAATGCAGTGATGCTGAAACAAGAGCCGTAATAATTTAGGGTTCAGGATGAGTTGGTCGCCTGCTTTGCTGTTGGTTGTGGTGGATTTTGGATCTGGTCCTGGTTTTCCTGGGCACTGAGCTCCTCCTGGCTGCTGCAGCATCGCAGGCCGTCAGGAAGGAAACAACTCATCATTTAAACTTATTCACATCGTTTGAATCAGTTAGAATCAATTTGACTCTGTGACTCATTAAACTGTCTGAACTGAAAAGTTAGAAAATTGTTTTGGTCAAAACTCAGAAATGTAATTTTATCAAGTTGATTTAGCAACGAGACACAAGTTGTCTAAAGATTGTTTTTTAATTTCTGATAGCTCAAAGATCTTAAAGCGAGTCGTTTAAATAGTTAATTCTGAGAATAGTCGGAGTTTCACCAGAACGAAGACGAACAGAAGAACCAGAACAACGTGAGCGTCTCACTTTCTGGTTTTCTTCTAAATAAACTAAGTTGTTGCTCAAAGTTCTGCTGATGTGTTAAAAGATGAAATATTTCCTTGTCTCTAAAAGTATAACTTCACAAGATGCTCAACATGGATACATGTTGAAGTCCGAACGCCAGCAGTGGAAACCAGTAAAACCAGTCACCACTGGACTGATTATTGGTTTACTATATTATAGACAGCTGATCTGGATCCAGATGTTATTCAGTCAGAACTCGACAGTTCTGACCCGTTGGACTCGGAGAGTCCAGGTCCAGAACTGGACCGGCAGAGCTGAATGCCGGGTTTTAGATCCGTCTGAAATCATTATCTGATGTTTTCCTTTTTCCTTCAGGTTTTCTAGATCAGCATGTTTGGAAGGAGGAAGAGGAGGAAGAGGAGGAAGATCTCTCTGAGCAGCTTTGGACCCAACAGAACATCTCCGTTCTGGACCAGGAGGAACTGGGATGTCCAGGTATTAAAGAGGAACCGCTGGAACCACAACCTGCAGCTTTTAAGGAGGAACAGGAGGAACTGCAGCTTTCACATATTAAAGAGGAACCAAAGCTTCCAGATGCTGCAGAGGAACAAGATGAACTCGAACCAGAACCTTTACCCATCAAAGAGGAACCGGAGGAACTGCAACTTTCACACATTAAGGAGGAACCAGAACCTGCAGCAGAACCTGGAGGAGATTTGGGACGTTCCCAGATTGCAGCCGATCATGAGGAGCCTCAGCTGCTGTCCTTCCTGATCCACAGCAGTCAGCAGATCCAGCAGCTGTTGGTGACCCACTCAGCTGATGGCTTCATGGACTCCTGGTCGGGTCAGAGACCCGACTCCAGGGAACCAGAACCAGGAGTGAGTCATCTGTACAGTCGATCCGGTTCTGAAGCTCAGGGCCGGAGTGAGGCAGGAAGCAGCAGCCCTGTGTCTGACAGCCGGGTCCGCTCTGACCCGGAGCCACCAGTGAAATGTGACGTCTGTGGGAAAGAGTTCAGGTACGAGCACAGCCTGGTGGAACACCAGGGCGTCCACTCAGGTGTGAAGCCGTACGGCTGCGACACGTGTGGGAAGAGCTTCACGCAGCCCAGCGGGCTGAAGGTCCACATGAGGATCCACACCGGGGAGAGACCCTTCACCTGCGAGACCTGTGGGAAGAGCTTCCGCTACAGCAGCCACTTCCACGTCCACCGCAGGACTCACACAGGGGAAAACTCCTTCTCCTGCAACACCTGTGGGAAGGTCTTCACCCGGATCCGCAGCCTGAAGGTACACATGAGGTTTCACACAGGCGACTGGCCGTTTTCCTGTGACACGTGTGGGCGGGGCTTCAGTAACGGCTTCCAGCTGGACGTCCACAGGAGAACGCACGCCGGCGAGTGGCCCTTCTTCTGTGAGACTTGTGGGAAAGGCTTCTGCAGGCGCTTCAGTCTGAAGGTTCACAGGAAGACGCACACAGCCGAGAGACCCTACAAGTGTGAAACCTGTGGGAAAAGTTTCCGTGACCCTTCATATTTAAACGTTCACAAGAGAACCCACACGGGGGAGAAGTACTCCTGCTCCACGTGTGGGAAGAGCTTCACCCAGCTGGGCAGTTTGAACGTCCACAGCAGGACACACACGGGCGAGCGGCCATATCTGTGTGTGACGTGTGGAAAAGGTTTCATCAACAGCAGCCAGCTGAGCCTGCACAGCAGGACTCACACAGGTGAGAAACCGTTTTCCTGTGACGCCTGCGGACAGAGCTTCTCCAGGAACAGCAGCCTGGTCGTTCACATGAGGACACACACAGGGGAGAGGCCCTTCCAGTGCAGGACATGTGGGAAAAATTTCACCCAGTACGGCGTTCTGCAGATCCACGTCAGGACCCACACCGGGGAAAAACCCTTTTCCTGTTCAGCTTGTGGAAAAAGATTCAATCAGAGCGGCAGCCTGATCAAACACATGCAGGTTCACACCCAGAGGAAAGCTGCTCCTCTCTAAGCTTTAATACCGTAGATCTACAGCTTAAAGACTTTGAGTTCACATAGACCTGGAGGCTAGATGTGGGTTATTCTTCTGCTGGGTTTCCATCAAATCGCTTCTTTAAACTTCATTTAAATTGGTGAAGTTACAGGTTATGTGAGACACAGTTAAAGTTTGGTTTTATTTTGAGACATTTGCTTTCAGCTACATTAACATAGTTTTCAAACATAAAGAATAAAACATGACGGGAAGATAAACAAGTTGAATTCAAATGAACCAAAAATATGTTTATTACCAAGGAGAAAACATCTGCAGTGTCACGTTTTCTGACTCATTATTGAACGTTAATGTTTCTCTGAAATCTGCCTGAACAGAAAAGTATTTTATTTCTGTTCCATTTTTTAGTTAAATGTAGTTTCCTCAGGCTGCATGGTCTGTCATATGAATTACTAATTACACTAAACTTAATGTATTACACCATAAACGCTGACTATGTAACTCCTTTAGTAAATGTTAGTTTTGTCTCCATGCTAGCCGGAGCGCGGTTAGCATGGAGACTGAACTACCATCAATCACAGAGCCGGATAATTCAAGATATTTAGTAAGAACTCACAAGAAGACTTTTATTTAATATGAAATATAATAAAACCCAGAACAGTTGGGTTAATTTTTTATTAAACTATTTTACTCCCTAACCATTAAAAGATGAAGGATTTCAATTAAGGAATAATTGACTCAAGAAGATTTGCTTCTTTGTAACTTAAACTTTTCTAAACGAGCGAATCGTTACTAGACCACCGTACTGCTGCCTGTAAATGAAAACTACAGCTTGCAGCTGTTCTGTCTCGGTTTGCTGGCTTACAGAAGCTGAATGTGTTCAGTAAAACCTCCAGAACTGCAGCCGATCTGGTTCCACTTCAGACTCGGTTCTGCTCTCAGTCTGAGATTAACTGGGGTTTGGGTCATAATCTGCTTTATGTCAATAATGTGCTGAAGATAAATTATACAGATTTGTAACCTTTTTTTTATTTTTTATTTTCTATGGGATTAAAAATTGTAATTGCAGCAAATGTTGCCTGGAGGCCTCTGGATTACTGGGCCTTGATCTTTGATTGCTGAGTTAATCTAACAGGAGTTAGTTTGTGTGTCTTAGAAAGAAAATTATATAGTAGAAAATCACAATTTGTAGTTGATACATTAAAAACTCTCCTGGAAACCAATTAGGGCCTGCAGTGACGCGTCTGCCAATCTGCTGCTCCCCTCCAGTCCAGCAGGGGGCGTAAATTGACAAATCATTTGCGTTTTATCAGTGTGACCCCAGGAGGAAGTCAAACAAAATGGCTCCAGCAGCAGCTTGTTGTGTTTTAGTTTCTCTGCTGAATATTTGAGTAACAATGTCTCCAGTTTATCTGACAGTTTGTCAAAGAGCAAATAAATGCTGCAAAATGAGAAATAAAATAAGAGAATAAAATATGTAAGAACATTTAATCACAGTTTTGGTTCATTGCTGAAAGAAATCAAGTGTAATTTAATCTATTTCATCAGCACCTCGGACCAGAACGGCCACTGAATCCTGGTTCACAGTGACTGAAACACCGGCCACTTTATTAGGCACAAATTATTACTACAGGACTCTGGATATTTACTATTTTTCAGACCATTCTTGGTAAACCTGAGAGCAAGTTGAGTGTAAATCCTGTGAAGTCGTTTCACTTTCAGACTTTCACCACAAACTGACACATTCAAAGTCAAACAAAACCTCATTTTAATCCTTGTTTTAAATTCCAGCAACATGTGCAGATAACAGCTTCTTTCCTTCATGTCCCAGTGCATCCCAGAATGTCAGCATCAAGGAAACTTTGACTGGACCACAGAGGTAACAATAGCAACCTGAACCTCCAGAGTTCATTTCACTGATCTCTGAAGCTTCTCTCTCATCTGAGACTCTGGAGTTGAAGCAAAGCAGCAGCGCCACCTGCAGGTTGTTCCCAGTCTGTCTGATGGTGTGGCTGTGATGGTCGGACTGGAAACTGTTGATAAAAATCTGAATCACAAACATTTCAGTGTCGCTAATGTCTAAACTAACCCAACAGCGACATCTTCAGGTTGATTTTATCCATCAGATTTCAATTCAGGCTGAAAGCAGCGACAGCTTCCTCTGATGGTCCAATCAGCAGCTTCCTCTGATGGTCCAATCAGCAGCTTCCTCTGATGGTCCAATCAGCAGCTTCCTGTAATCGTCCAATCAGCAGCTTCCTCTTCTCTGGGGGCTGCAGGGGCTGATGGGAGCTCTGGTTCCTCTGGTCTGATCTCTCA
>CAEGAE010092159.1:0-16189 GCA_903067095.1 Girardinus metallicus | reverse complement strand
TATATATATATATATTGTTCTTTGCTTATTATGTTTTTGTTTTTCATCGAATGGAATAGTGTCGAAAAATGATTTGAAAGTGAAAAATCAGAAGCTATGTCTTAGGAACGGGCATTGGTTTTCAAAGTTTTTAATAGTCGTTGCATTGAACTCAGAATTGTGAAAAGTGAAATTATGAAAAGAAACTTGCTTAGTGAAAGCAAGGCAGTTAAAAATAAGTTTGTGCATTAGTATGAGGTGGTTTTTCAGTCATATCAAAATAATTGTAATAATTGGAAACAGTCACAGAGGCAGATTGATTGTCACCTTTTATGTAGTTCGTTGGATTACACCTCTATAAAACAAATTATTTTTTGTGCCCTTACTGTAAAACTGAAACAGAAATTATTTGAATATTTCACAAAGCAAACTATAATGTCTAACCGAGCTGCCGTTTCACTCCTCTGTCCACTCAACAAGCGACTAGAACATAAATCCTACTAGTAGAAACAACATAGTGGATTTTCTCATGGTATATTTATTTGTGTAGTGTTGTCAGAACCAATCATATCGTAGAAAGAAATGTTCTAAATAAAATAAAGTTAAACTGACAGAGTGCAGGAATCCCTTCCTCTCCAGGGAGAACTGTATGCACACATAAGATTGGTTGCCCTCGGGATTTGTTCTTGTCCTTTGCTTTTTGAAGCCTGCTGACAGATTCATTTGGATTCTGAGATGTTTTTGGAGTCAATTAGGGTCTGAAAGTTATTACAACCTCTCTGAACGGAGCGCCTCATTGCTGTTTTTCCTGCATTTCAACTGTAAAAGTTCATTCTGAAGCAGGTGTATATTGAAGTGAAAACGTGATTACTGAGGAATCAGAAAACCTGTAGGTTTGGAAGAAGGAGCTGGCAGTGCACTGATATAGAGACAGATGATGTATTACTGAGGTGGACTGAGGAAAGAACAAGACAGATGCAGCAGAGGTGTATACTTAAGAAAATGGGCTCCATTAAGAGCTGGGCTGTACTGTTGGAAAATCAACATAACAAGGCACAGTAAACCATGTTAGTTTGGTTCATGCTGTCTTGTAACAAGCTTGGCACTTCTATGACCTCCAAAAATCATTTTGTTGCCTTCGTTGATGTGGCGAAGTATATTGTGAGGGAATACAAAAAAGAAAAAAAAAAAAACTGAAAAGACTTCCATCAACCACAAAATTGCACTAATTGAATTTATAAAAATACGTGCCATAGGTGTGTTTCTCAAAACTGCAGTGGAAACACTTTTTTGCGTCACACTAGTCACATGATCAACAGCCAGATGTTACTAGTGGTGAAAGCTGTGTCATTTGAATGTGTTGAATCCATAGCTCTAATGTTATGTGTTGGATTCACTCCTCCCATTCCACTAGAGGGCTCTATAGTTGCTTTGCATTGGTATGTGAGTTAAAGTGTAGAGGAAGAAAACTGATGGCGGACTAGTAAAGTGCTCATCTGAAACAAACAAGTTGAATCTCCCATAAAATCATATCTTACTGGTGTTCATGAGTGTTGCCCAACGTGGTGAGTTATATTAATGCTGTAAGCTGTGAGAGATACGTTTTTGTTATCTGTTCTAAGCGTGCGCTTGGTGAAATTGCAAGAGCTAATTAGCCAAATGCTAGCTGTTGTTTGCTGCACTTTGATATTTGAATGCTGATGTTTATTATATTACAAAATGTTCTAAGAGTAAACTTTGCCTTATAACCAGTTAGTCTAGTCAAGACTAGCTCCTAAATCCATGTTTAAGTTTGTGTTTATTGAATATTGCAATACTAAGTATTGACATTTTGTTTTTTACTTTATTTACAGTTTAACCGGCATGTCCGTGTAAAGCACTCTTCAGTAAAATTGACGACAACAACAACGGCTATCTTATGTTCTTTGTAACATAATGGGACTATTGCTTTACATGGAAATATCGCAATTGTGTAATTGTGTTTTTATTCTGACATTAGCAGAATATAGACAAAGATTGTAATGGAAATGCAGCTATTGACTCTGATGTTCGTACAGTTTTCAGTGTGTGGTGAGCTCCATCTCTTTCCTAAACAAATTTCTTCGAGATATAAATAATAAATATAATTATTTATATCTCGTTTACCAGTATGGTATGCTGGTAAACGGTACTATAAGAACTCCATGCCAATATTGCCATTGGCAACTGCTTTGTCTGGTTTGCGAACTAGCAGCAAACGTCCCAGATCTTATGCTGTAATGAAAGTCCTTACCTCTTGATAATTGGATCATCATCTCATTCCCATACAAGCAGCAGGTCTGTTCCAGATCTGGAAAGAAGCATTCACAGCTGGCTGACTGCCTGGTAATTTGACAGCACACTACACGTAGCCCATATATATACGAAGTTTATGCTCAACATATCCATCTCATATCAACAGGATGTTGTGTTCGCTTAAGTTTGAATCACAAAGAAGTAGGTTTATTTTTTTAAGTTCTCTATTTTTTCATCTGAGAGATTTGGAATACCAGTCTGTTCTATGTAGTCCAGTACAATTAAGTGGCAGTATATGCCTTGAAGTACTAGTCTAGTTATTGGGTAACAGACTGTGCAGCTAGCTTAATATTCCTTAGCAATTGTCCATGGCAAAACATTACCAGTTTAGTATAGATTAAAGATTTCTGATAAGTAATTAATGCGGCATTATGGTCTGTCCACCAGTGAAGACACGCTGTAGCCATCAATACAGAATTAGAAAGAAGAAAAACCAGGAAGTGACGAGACACTTGTGATTTAGAGAATGCTCAACGAAAACAAACGTGCTTCCTGGGAAGTTCTTGCTAATATTCTGAAGAAACTTTCACTTCACTACAGATAACTGCAGACTTTTACTGCAGTTGTTTTGTGTTTAACAGTATAAATATGTATGCTAACATGAGAGAGATGAGTGAAGCTTTAAATGAATATGCAACAGAAATGCTTGGAGGAAAAAAAAACATTTATGTTGCTTTGAAGATGTCTTGAGTGAATAAATTCCAATATTTAAATGTAAATATTGGAAAAGTAGATGTCAGTAGATGTTTTTACTGACATCTATTTTCAAGCAACATTTAATGATACTATTATATTGTTTTTCATGTCATACTTAATTACAGTAAGTCAGATTACTGATATGCTTTATTGAGCAGCATTCCAGTTAGTGATTTTGAGTGAGACACTCAGCTAAATTTGGCTCGTGGTGCTGCATCAACAGGTTGATACCTTCACAAACCAATGTTTAAACAAGTTTGGCATGAGCAACGAACTGAACAGAATAAAAAGGAACAGAGAATCCTGCGGTGAACACAGAAAAAGATAGCTGGAGAACCAGGTGAGTGGCATACCTGAGACAGTGTCACACAGGTGGCTTCAGTGGATTTAATTACACAGACATAGAAACACCACAAGGAGGAACAGGCCTGGTTCATCATCAATTATTTCGTTCCTTCGCTGTCAAAATGCTTTATTTTCTTAGGTGCTGAATTAAGAACCGTCGTTTATTTGACTCTAGGAGATATGGAAAATGTATCAAATAGTTAACACAACTTACTACTGTAAGTTTATATTTCACAAACACGTTTGAGTTCAAGAACCTGTTAAAACATACAAGATTTCTTTGATTTTAAGAGTAGAAGCTACGACACAGAACTAAATGCGGCTCATCTGTTTCACACTTAACTATGATGACGAATATAGTGATTATCCTAATATGGGTATGTTTAGAAGAAAATAATCTGTAGATTTTATTTTGTAGAGTAAATGTGGTTCTTTTCTTTAAGCATCAGTCTACAAATATTTTCGAACCAACAAGGCAGACGGTGAGTTCAGAATGGAGGACTGGCTTTGTTCCTCCTCTGCCAGAGAAGCTCCAAAGGTTTCACTTAAAACTGCACCTAAAAGCACAACCATGAGCCAATAAATCAATTGAGCAGAACAGCAGGCATTCTGAGTTGTCCTAAAAATATTTGTTTTCTCCAACTGGCATTACATAAGACGAGTCAATGCTCTACCGCTCAGCAGTATGGTGTGAGTTTTTCGTTGCAATAAAATGATTTTCTTTTTTATTAATCACTGTGGCTACAGTGTGAAAGTTAATTCAGATTACAATGATTTTGAACAGTTCAACAGAAAAGTTCATCAGAAAGCAATAGCAGCACAGCATAGCAGGAACTAGGAGCTATAAGTCAACTCCCCTGATTTTAAAATTGGTCTTTAATTTCTCACTAGATCTACTTTCCTGTTCTTTGTGAGATGTTTATCGGCCTGAGTCATGTTGAGCAGTTCCCCAGGTTTTGTGGCCTATTCTGGACATGGATATAAGAAGTTACGTAGCCCTCGTGTGCTCACTGTGCTATGTTGCTGCCTGGTAATTCTATGTTCAGACCCATTTTGAAATACTAAATCCCTTATTAATGTTGCATTATACATTTGCTAGAAAAGAGTATTCACGTGATGACAAAAAAATTCCCAAATCTGCAAATCCTCTCACCATCCGCTGATGCTGTTGTAAGGGAATTGTTGAAAGCATGATAGAAGAAGTGAAAAATTGGGAAATATCTGCTGTAATGGCAGATGAAGTAAAGGATAGCTACACTCTGCTGCCTGCTGTACGTTTCCATTATGCTCCATCTGAAGATAACATCAAGGAGATATTTCTCTGCCTGAAAATCTAAACGGCTGTGAAGCAGAGGCAGTCAAATGAAACTGAACTGCTGCTTGGGTTGGCAGCATCTCACACCAGGAAGTTAACATCAGATGGTGACGCACTGACGAATCGATTTGTTCAAGGGGAGCAACCTTGTTTAAGGGAAATAATTACATAGGCTGTGCATGTACATGACTCAAGATCTATAGGTCTTTTTCCACTATTACCAAACAGCATGGCTCGACTCTTCACAGTTCCAGTGGTTTTCCATTACAATTGATTAAGAGTCAAAGTGGTTGGGGTCATCATATTAGCCCAACGTGATCAGTACACGACACAAACACAACCTAACAACAGAGGGCATGGAAGATATGTTCTCTAAGTCTGCTATTGTCCTTGAAAACTTCAAATACACCAACTCACTGTTGTGAGTTTTTACAAATGGATGATTGGATTATAGGAAGGGAGATGCATTTGTGACTCGACATGTTTTCAGCACAACTCGACTGTTTTGGAACCTGAGTGAAGTACGTTCCAAAATTACATAACCCTTACAACCGAGTATCGTCGAGCCCAGCCTCACTGAGTATGTGCTAGTAGAAAAGGGCCATGTAGTTCACCTACAGCTGAAAGATGGGTCCTGAAATCATGACCAGGCTGCTGTTTTCAAAAAACAAAATTGAGCAGAATCTTGTGTCTTTGTTTCTTACAGCAGAAAATGTGGAAAGGTTAGATGCTGTCCAGCAAGACCACATACAGACACATGAGGACCAAAATACGATTAACATTATCGGTTGCTGTGAGCACAAATTATGTTTGTCATCATAATTTTCTGCTACTAATTTCATCTCCAGGCAGGTGAGGAAAATATGTCACCTAGGTAACTGTGCTGTGGTTACAAAGCACCCTTTTGGGGTCAGAGTTCAAGCAGATGCTACTGTTCTGTTTGCACATAGATGAGTTTTATTCTCCTTTTTTTGCTATTACTCATTGTTTTCCTGCTGAAATATGGATCATAGATAATTCTCTGTAGTAAACAAAAATTTAAAAAAATCTTGCCTAGTAGGTTTTTATTGAAACAATCAGAAACCAGGCACTCCAAACATCAGAAATGGAAAGGAAAACATAATTTATTTTAATTTGTGCATCATTTTTGACTTATTGTTTATTGGACCAATCCACATACTCAACTCTGCTGGTCAGCATAAAGGTGAATTTATTTCAAAGCACCGTTGTCATTATCACTAATACATGAAATTGTTGTTTTGAATTTATTCACTACTGAACCTGGCTTCAAAAGCTATAGTTTCTGGTCTCCCAAAACCTTGGATCGGTGAGGATACACAGCTTAAAAAACCTTTGTGTTTTAGGCAAAAGACAAAGAATACACCAAAAATAATTTCCATGTGGACAGGATCTTATCGCCCAAGTAAAGAGGTCAGGATTCTTCTGACATGGAGCTGAAGCAACAGCCTCCTACTGAAAGGCACCATAACAAATGATCCTGAACCTCAAAAGACTCATCAACGTTTCCCATCAACATTATTAGTCAAATAACTGGAGTTTAGAGTTCAGATTTGTCACAACTTACCAGGTACAACAATGGAGCTTGAGAACCTGCTCCAGAGACTCATGAAGTACGTGAAGAAACCCTACACTGTTTCACAACACTTACGCAACACCTGACCAGGTGTAGTGAATCCTTGTAGGGTGTTCCACACAGCCTACAAGTTAGCCATTATGGCCATTATCACCTGTATTTGACTGTAACGTAGACAACAGAAACTCTCAACGGGATATTATCATCATTACAGCAGAAAGAACCACATGCTTCATCATCTAAAGATTAGTCAAGTTTTTATAAGTCAAATTTATTTGCATAGCACACTTTGGCAACGAAGCAGTTTAAAATGCTTTGCACCATAAAAAACAACATTCAGCAACCAATCATATAACAAGCAATGAACATACTCTTTGTCATGGACCTTAACACTTATCGCTTCTGGCATGAAGAGAACACGTCTCCCGTCCTTACCCAGTTTCATGTACATTTACATATAAATTCAGGAATAAAATGGGAATCAGTACTTCTCTTCTAATGTTGGCACGCTGCATACATTTTGCATGCTGTCATCACACTTGCTAACAAACACAGGACACTCAACAGCTCAGCCAATCAGAGACAGAGCAGGCAATCAACCCAAAAGGAAGCACTGCCAGTCAACATCCAATCAGCAACACTCACAGAACAACAATCCGGCAAATTTGAAGAAATATGAAAAAACAACATTCAAAAAGTCAAAAGCAAGATCACTGAAGAAAATATGCAACTCAGAGAAAACAGTTTGACATCAGTTACTCATTCAAATGTTTGGAGGTGACTGTTTGACTGAACCTTCAGCACAGCTATGGTAAAGGATGGGTTCACTTGGAATCGGACAAAAAAAAATCAACTGTGGTCCCTGACAGATAACTTAACTCATCCACCAGAGAAAAGAACAGAAAATCTTCACAATTTGCTTCCAAAAGAAACAAATATCATTGTCAGTTTTCATCTTCTTCTTCTGAACTTGCTCACAATTTTCTTTTTCTGCTGTGTTTATGAGTGAATCGTAGTCTGCTATGTTTCTTGGAGCCTACCATTCCACCGCTAGTTTGACACTACTGTAAAAGACAAGTGTTCTGTTGTAGGCCCTTCTTCTGCTTCCAGATCTGACTCAGGCTCAAAGATGTACAATTATACGGTTTACAGGCCAGCAACAACTTTTGTGCATAAAAGTGACAGAGCCTTAAAACAGCTCAATATGAAAGGAGCTCCAGTTAGGCAGAACTAAGCAGTTGAAATCTCATAATCCAACAATAGCTTTTGTGTCAAAAATGTAATGAACATGTTTTGTATAGCCCATAGACATATCTTAACTTTTTTAAAAACACTCATGATATGTATTTGTCAATTTCAAGAAAAACATTTTTGCTTAATTGCTCTTAATTTCAATTATGCTTTTTGAGATTTGTGTGTTTTTCTACTCCTGTAAATATGATTCCCAGTTTTAAGACTGGTGGTCTCACTTGTTAGTGGAGGACCTTTTATTTTAAAGCAAGCACATTGCTACCAGTTACTGCCTATACTGGAGTTGTGTCAAGAATATGACTACATGGTTAATTAGTCTCTCTAAATTGTCCAGGTATGAATGTGTGTGTGCGTGTGTCTCTGTGTTGCTCTGGAATGAACCTGCGACCTCTCCATGGCGTAGTCCTCTTTCTGAATGGATGGATGTGTCCTTGTATCCTTGTACCTTCTCATAATTGGTGCCTTGCCTCAACTAGTTCAAACAGCTGGGCTTTTATTATTTTTAACAAACCTGGCCCGGTTCTAAAATCAGTGGCGGATCTACAAACACACATAAAACCATGTTGCTTTGGCCAAATGAGCTTGTTTAATTAGCTTATCAGGAATTAATTATGTAGAAAATTAAATGGACTTTCAGTGTGAGTTTGCCTCAGGTGGAAAATCCCACAAGTGCCTTTTAAGACCATAGCAGCTCGGACTGAAGGGAGAGCCGTCACGTTTATTCTAACTCTAAAAAGCTAAATAGCACTTAGGAGATGCTATGTAATTATGTAAAATAAGATGGAATACACTTCACAGAATATATTATGGTGATACAATACAGCTGATATGATAAATATTAGGGCTCTACAAAACTCTATAACCAGAACATATTGAATCAAAAATACTATTTTATAGGTGTGAGAAAAAAGGCTTCCCTGTAACCACAGAGGTTTAAATGATCTATTTCTAAAGTATGCATAAAGCAACTGTAATAAAGTTGAACCAGAAAAATGACTGGTGGGGTAGGTGGGGGAAGTTTCATAAAAAAAAAAATAGTTTCATAAAAAAATAGTTTCCTTACATAAAAGCAAAAGAATAATAGCTTGTAAAGCGCTTCAAAGTGTAGAGGGAGGGCCCAGAGGAGTGGAGCAGCAGGACAGCGAGCAGGCTCATATTCTCCACTTCCTTCCCTAAATCATTCAGGGCTGCTCATATTTTTCAGGCCAGCAACCTTCTTTGTTGTGGCTTCAGGGGATCGATGACAGAAGCAATTACACTACAGAGGGCCCCTGGAGTTCGGAGAGCAAAAGAAGGTGATCCTATTGACCATGAAAATGCAAAGCCAGGGTATAACAGCAGACTGTTTGGTTGTACAGCGGCTACTTCTACATGATAAACGCTCCAATCTTTCGGTGTTAAAACCGAGATTGAAAACGTGCTCCGGTGGAAGTGAGCAAGGTTTTTCAGATAAAATTGTGGACACTTTAAAAAATTTATTACGCTTTTCTTTTTTTAACCCGTCTGTAGGGAGTGTGTATGCACAGGATGCAGGATGACACACAGCCATTGTCTCATTGTTTCCATGTTTTGTATGTAGACTTGAACAATAAAATGGCTTCATTGTGGCAAATTAATTCCCAGACATCCGAAATATTTTATTCTGTCTGTTTCTATACAGGCGAATATGTTGGCCTACTAAAAATGTTTTCTTTGTGTATTGCAAAGTAAGGAAATTTACTGCATGTTATGTTAAATCAATTCCTGTCTTGTGTGTACATTGTGATGACCCCTTTTTATGTACACCCTTCCGCTAATGCGCTAATAGCAGAGGTTTTTTGTTTAGCAGTTTTGCTAATTCTGAAAACATTTAGCACACTTAGCTTCATGTGATTTAACTTTTTCAGATAAATTCTAAAGCGCTAATTTACTTTGATGTTTTGTAATATTTCAGTTGAGTAATGTCCGACATCTGTGTTGAAGTTTTTGGTTACCGACTGAAGAATGCTGGGTGAAGACTGTTTATGCAGCCTTTATCCTCTCATCCTTTTCCCTCAATTTTTTTATTTTTCCCAACATTGGTTTTAAACAAGAAACACACAGGAACAAAAGCACCATGGACAGTAGAGAACAAGGTATTAAAGTTCAACACTATCTGTAAAGGAATTTTAAAACATGTAAGTTATAATGTAAAAATACTTAGATGCTCGAGGGTTGTAGTTTCTCAAAAGCAGACACAATTTGAATTGAAGTTAGCTTTGCAGCATTAGCTTCTGCTAAAAACCGTGTCAGTGTAGTACAATAGCAGCTAACATTTTAGTTTGCGTTGTCCAATGCTGTGTTTTGAATAAAGAATGCATAAAATTCAATATTGTGTCAGAACAGGACATGAAAAAGGTCAATGCAAATTAGCTATAGTCACTTAAAGCATAATGAAGGTTGAGGCGAGAGGATCTTGATCATTGCAGAGAAAGTGTCAGCAAAGTGGACCATGAGATCAACTGGGTCATCACTGGAACACTTTGAAAGCATTTGCAGAATTTTAGCCCAAAAAATAGTTTCCAGATTAGTAGTAAGTGGAACATTGATCATCATATTTGATTTACTTTTGATGATGGCATTTAACAAAATGTAATACCTATAGCTTGATTCAGAATTGGTTACTGTGTTTTATGGTATAAAGATTTGATTTGTCTTGTTTCTGAAATGTGCTATACAAATAAACTCGACTTGATCATGACTCAGCCTCCTCCACTGTGCTGCATTAAAAAATCTTAAGTAGGATCTTCTTATCAAACCATCCAGATTCTATTTTGCTTTCAATATGCTATGTTTGGTGCTCCCTTACAAACTTAGAAGATGTTCCTTGTTCTTTAAGCCCATAACTCATCGATGCCGTCTTTTGGTTATTAGACTGCTGTCAGCATCAGTCAGTGGGGCGAAGATCTTCGTGTGCATTCATGGACAGCTCTTCAGAACCTCCGGCTCAACGCTGGTAAAAGATTTCTGGGTCTACTACAAGACTTTGTTGTAGCAGAATCCACAGAATATTTTCACCAACTGTTTCACTACATCCAATTTAAGAGGAGACGAATAGCAGGGATCATTTTCAGGTCAGATGCGTTCACTCTGCTGTATTATTTCATTATGCCTGTTTGTCTCGCCTTTCCATCTCTCCTTGATGAGGTTCTATCAAACAGGGTCTGCTTTCTCTTCCCCTCTCCAGCGGCTGTGCTTCAAGAGTCTCTCAGCTGTGTCTCTCCAGAAGAGCTGAATGCCTCATTACCTGAATTCTATGCCCTAACATTGGCACTCCCTCAATCCCCCTCTTCTGTTTCTTTCTTTTTCAATTCTGTGTCTCTCCCCCACTTCTGTCTCGGTTCAGCAGCTGGAACTTGTCGGCGCCAGCCTTGGCCGTCACTTTTCAATGTCTCTTTTGCCCAAGCCGACCCTCTGTCTGTCCTCGCCAATCCTCCAAGCTTCATTTCACACATTCCACTCTTCTTTTCCCCCCTCCCATCTTGCTCCAATTGTTTCATCCCACTTTTCGAAGTATCCCCTTTGTCTCCTTTTTGCTTGGCCTTTCAGTGAGTCCGTTTGTTTTCTCTCCTTGGCAATGCTGAAAGCCGTCTCTTCCCACAGAGAGTGGAAACAGGAGTAAAGAAAAATGGAAACTAAGTGTTGGCGTGATTTCAAGCCAGCTAATTGGTTTACCCGGCTTCCCATCCAGCAAAGCTTGGGTTATCCTGCGTTCAGCTGCTGCATGTGTGGGCTAAGAGTGGACAAAAAAAACAGGAAAAATGGCCATTAATTTATGATGGCCTCACCACATGCAATAGAAATTGTTTGTCCCTTTAAGCTCTTCCACCTAAACCTAACAAAAATTACATCACTGAAAACTTTAGGACTTCAGTTAAAGAGTGAAAGTCAAGTAGACTCAGTACACACAAAGGGAACAATTCAAGTGTGTATGACTTCCACCTGATGAAAATTTAAATTTCAGTTTCTCAGAACATTTAAGTATCACTTTGAAATAAAGGGACAGAAATTGTAAGCAATAAGCTGCGTTTCCGTTAGAGATGTGCATAAGTCTTTGTCTGTATTCTGTTAAGGTTAAAAAAATCCATATGTATAATTGTCCTGTTTCCATTAAATAAGAAATTAAATTAAAATCATCAGTCAATAAGCTTGTTCACACAATACATTATTAAAAATCACGGTAACAGATGTAAACAGTTAGATGAGATATATTCATAATTTAGCCGTGGTTGATGACGGCTCCTCATATATCAGCCATCAGGGGAGATGTTTATGTAACAAGCCCTTATACCTGTGAGTGGCTTCATATGCGGCGTTTTGGGGAAATTGCAGTCAGAAATTTTACATAACATATTAGAATGACACAACTTTTATGAACTGTTTTATGCTGTGAGAGCTCAGGTGAAGTCAGCTGCACATTGTCCAAAAAAACCCCTCATCCTCATATTTCTTCCTGTCATCTTATTTGACGTTTTTGCCAGCAGTAAGATTTAGTTGTTGATTATGTGACTCATGTGATGCAAAAACATGTTTCTATTGTAGTTTGGTGAAATACATCTATGTCAGTACGGCTGAAAAAAAAAACACTTCATCTTCATGCAAAAACCTACTATCAAAAAAAAGTAAACTGGCATGTTTCAATAAAAAAAAAAATAAATAATTTTCCTAATTTCAATTTTATGGGTAATGGAAACCTACACAGTGATGGGAATACCAGCTGAAGTGACAGTAATGAAAACCACAGTGTGGGGGTCCAAACAAGCAACCCACCGACTGAGTGACAAAGTCTTACCACTATTACCACCATCACCCAAACCACAGCCTTGAAATGATTGCAAAACAAAGCCAATTACAGAGTTTGATGAACATTCACAAGAAGAGCAGATGGAATTAGAAATTGGAGAGTCACCACACGCACATATCCAAGAAATGAGATAAAACCGTCACAGTGGTTATGTTCAGCCATTCCTGATCCTGGGAGAACAGAGGCGTCTTACCTGGGATGGAGGAAACGGACTGGACAGCTGCTCACTGCTTAAAATGGTTTTCTTGTGCGATATTTGAAAATGCACATTAAAAAAGCGCTGATGGAAACATGCCTACTGATGCAGTAATCAATGCAAAATGAGCCCCAATAACTAGCAGCTCTTTGCCACAAATGATTTCTATTTAATTTATAAAGTGTTCAATTTTTTGGAGAAATTTAATTTTGCATCATTAGTATGCTATTATCCACAATAATCAAAATTAACAGAAATAATAAATCTGAATATTTTGGTGATATACAATCTGTTGAGAAAACCAACCACTTCCTGCTTCTTGTTTGCTGGTGTGGAAGGGAAGCTGAAGAAACACAAGAGAGATTTTCTCATAGAGCAAGTGAGAAGTGGAAGGAAAATAAACCCTGGGGAAAAACAGAAACACAATAATCAGAATTGGAGCTTATAGGTGGAGACATGAAGGGCTGCAAGCAGCTAAATGCAATTTACAGGTTCAGACGGGGTCATGTAGCAAAAACGGATCGGTCTGGTTGAATGGAGTAAGCTCTTGACCAACATGGTCAAGGTATGCAGAGGACAAGAAAGGGAGTGAACGATGCTTTAAATTTAAACACAGGCTTACAGTTTCAGGTTAACTCAGAAATGAAATGAAGAGTCATTTAGGATCAGCAGTATGTCATGACATTCCATTCTATGAATCTCAGACTCAGTTTTAGTTGTGTGTTGTTCACCTGGCCATGGGACAGTGAACCCTGTCAAGTTCACGTTTTCTGACCTTGTCCTCCCCAGACATCTCAAATGGGCTGCATCGGGAACCAGGCTCTTAGGGGCCACTTTAATTGCTATCCAGTCTTTACATCATTAAAACTAAAGATATGTCTTAGTAGAGTCGAGCTCTTTGGGCAAAGTTGGACTTCAGCAATACTGTCTCCTGGAACAATGCTGTCCCCGGTATGCATTTACAGGACCTTTGTAGTAGCAATGAGCTGCGTTTCGATAACAAATGTGAGCAAAACTTTGTCAATATTTCATCAATGTTGAAAAAATACAATTTTGCAAGTGCCGTGTTTCTACTAAATAGGAAATGCAATCATTTAATTGTTTCATAACTTTGTTCATGCAACGAGTAATTTAAAAACATGCCACGCCACAATCCTCCAACTACTTCTCGTCTTCTTCGTCTTCACGGTTTTTGCCAATAGTTCATCATGTTACTTGTGTGACGCAAAAAAAGGTGCTTACATTTCACTTTTGTGAAATAAATATATTTTGATACAGCCAATAAACCACCTCATCCGCCAAAACTTTTTATTCAAAAAACAAGAATTTTTCTTTTTGAAATTGCCGTGTTTCAGAAAGAAACATGGTAATGTTTGAAAAATTTGACATTTTTCAAATTTATTTCAAAATGTCAAATTGCATAACCATATTCTCAATGGAAATGGAGATATGAAGAGAAAGATTTAGTTAACATTCTTCAGCATGTGTGAGACTAACTTTTCCCATGCTGATAATCTATGTATTCCTCTTGGTCTTGGCTTGTTCGAGCCTCAAGCAGAATAGTTCAGGTAACTTAGACCTTTCTCCACAGGTGTTGCTTTACCCATTCTTTCACAGCCAGATTCATCTCCATTTGTTTATCCTGCACAGTTCCTCTATGTTTCATGGAACCACCTCAGCCGGGTAATGCACAAAAGTGATTTGATTGGCAGCAGACTGCACATGTTGACTGGCCTGTGGATTTACATCACTTGATGATCCTGGGTAGTAGTTGCAAACTCCTTGAACAAGAGCATCTTCACCCTAGTATTTGGCAAGATGGCGAGCCTCAAATCAGTATCTCCACCATCAAGTTTTGGAGGTCAACATTTTTTTCAAAAGTGGTGGAAGAGCACATACAGTGTCAAATAGACGGGAAAATCCACAATGAACAAATATACCAAGAGATTTTGGAAGAACTGGCAACGCAAGGGTACACAAGCAAAATTACCTCATCGGCGCATCAACCACAGCTCATGGCTTGGCCACATTCCTGCCCATGTTCACATCCACAAAGTGGGGAACACACTGCAGATGGAGACACACCTAACTAGAACCCAACCATTCATTAACTTGTTAGAGTCAGACTTTGACAATGGAGATTTTTGTGTTGAGTTCAAAAGTGAGGATAGGTCAAAGTAGGAGACAGTCCAATTGCTGAAAAAAAAAGATCATGGAAATGAGCTTCGTCAAACGGTAGACCTTCTGCTCATGTGGATTAAAAGGGGCATTCCCTCGCCATCGGGTATATACAGTCCATCCAGTAGGATATGCTCAGAAGATCTTCGAAGGATTCATGGAAAAAACATAAAAATCAAGTTCAAAGATAGTATGTATCTATATATTTCCCAACTGACTAAAATGAAGGAAAAATGGTTTAAAAGTGCTACTGTTTATAAAAATACTTCCTATCTTTTCAAATTGTTATGTTAATTTTTATCTTAAAAATTCAATTTGGTAAAGAGAATCAATGCAATGTGTCTTTGCTTGATTTCAGCTTTTCAGCATTTATTACTGTTATCACACGAAGAAAGACTAATGGATTAATGAATGCAAACATACATAATTAAGACTACACTATCTTAGAGGTATGCCAGCAGGTTAGTAATCACCATTAAATACTTGTTGCCATCGAGAATAATTAACTAATAGCCAAGCTGCCAGCTAGATATGATAATTAGACACTTCTTAAAATAGACTTTGCTCATAGCAAAGAAAAAATTGTGGGGAGATGCAGGAAAGCTATTTATATATTTGTTGCTCACAGCACAAATACTCTATTAACAACACAAAGTAAACATCTTGCTCATAATACAGCTGTGCAGTTTTTTTTAACTCGTTGCTGAAGTTCTGCTTTGCTGGAAGGGAAATAGTAAATATTGTTCCAGCTACATCTGACCAAATGTAAGACATGTAGGTTCAGAACTGCAAGGTGGAACTTTTCATATGGAGAAAAGGAAGACTTTTCAAATCTGACGAGTTTCTTCATGACCAGTTATAAATAGATATTGGTTATTAGTATGGAAACGTTATAACCACTACAAGCAGATTAAATTAGCTTCCACCTGAGCTTTCACCTCAGCCTTAAGGAAAGAGTGAGGGCTTGAAGAATCATGACATTGTGGAAGTCAGCAGTAAACGACGGGAAAGTAATTTGAGTCTTGTTTTATTGTCAATGTCTTCCAACCAAAACCAAAAAATAGAATGATGGACAACCGTTGGTGTCTACTCACCTCACCTTCTCCCCTTCACAATAAGAGCATACATTCGGGTGTGAAATGTATACATTGTATCCACCACACAGGCCCCCCCTGAACACACAGAATGTCACAAACACATAACATGTGAAACAACATCACAAGTATATACACTGCCTGGCCAAAATAAAAGTCGCCACCTGGATTTAACTAAGCAAATTGGTACAAGCCTCCTATTGGATCTAGCAACATTGTGTGCCCAAAGAATGAGGTCAGCTGACTACCTGAATATACTGAATGACCAGGTTATTCCATCAATGGATTTTGTCTTCCCAAATGGAACGGGCATATTCCAAGATGACAATGCCAGGATTCATCGGGCTCAAATTGTGAAAGAGTGGTTCAGGGAGCATGAGACATC
>CAEGAE010092158.1:0-18954 GCA_903067095.1 Girardinus metallicus | reverse complement strand
GTGAGTGAGTGAGTGAGTGAGTGAGTGAGTGAGTGAGTGAGTGAGTGAGTGAGTGAGTGAGTGAGCGAGTGAGTGAGCGAGCACGCATGTGGTGTACACTTTTTTTTTTCTGGTTAGGAAAAACGTACAACGGGTAGCAGGACGGGTTATTTACAGCTTTCAGCAACACAAAGTAGAACTGCGAAAAACAAGAAAAACGTGCGACCAGAGGTGGGACCAAGTCACTGTTTTGCAAGTCTCAAGTAAGTCTCAAGTCTTTGTCGTCAAGCCTCAAGTCAAGACAGACAAAAGTCGAGTCAAGTCTCGAGTCGGGAGCTTGGAATTTCAAGTCACTTCGAGTCGTTTTTTTTGTTGTTTTTTATTTTTAAACAACGTTCCAATTATGCTAAATGTAAATAATAAACCATGTGTTCTTTTTAAAGTCAAACACGCAATGCGCTCATTGCAAATAAAGCACAGTGGTTTTGAATTTGGATGTGATGGTAGAATAAATATCTGCCAGTCCAAGTGGGGTTAAATCTACAGCTAATTTCACATCTCAGTATTGATAAAAACATGCTGCCTGAATCAAACTTGCCAAAATCACTGACCAAGACACAAAATAATGAGCTGCATTACCATCCAGAAACACTCAGAACTCCCCCACAGCGATATGTTCAGGATCCTTACAACTGTACAATTTTTTTACTATTACAGCGATTTCTGAAGGACAGCAAAATTACTGGATTTTGAATTGTTTTTCTAGCAAAATTATACCACTAATGGATTCTGTGCAACGACCACCACGCCGCCATTTGAAGACTTATAACTGAAAAAAACCAGTAGACTTAATGCAGTAAACAATCTATTTATTGTCAATATAATTTCCCAGCATAGATGTCTTCAAATACACCCGTACCTGTCAAAGTTTGGATTTAAGAACATGGGAAATGTCTGTCTGGTGTTACTGTCAGAGGAGGGGGAGGAGAGGGTGTTTATGGGAAAATACTAATACTGGAGCAGGGTGGGAAAGGTGGACCCGGTTCATCATTATGATGGGACAGAGAGAAACTCTCTTCCCTGAGTTCAGGTCCAGAAGCTGCTTTCTGATCCGGAGCCCGCTCACTATCCACCGGCTTCCTGAGCCAACACGGTGCACATTATTGGTGGATACGTTTGAATCACCGGATTTATACAGCAGGACTAAACATAGCAAATAAGCGGCATCACCAACGTAGCCCAGAGTTGCTAACACGACGTTAGCTAGTCAGTTGTCTCATAGTAAAAGAAAAGTGCCGCTTACCTCTTTGTGCAACTTCAAATGCCAAACAGTAGGAAGTTGTATCTCTATCTGAGATCCTGGTCTTGCAGGTTTTGCATGTTTCACTCCGTTTTTAGTTGGATATTTCATGACTGATGTACCCAAAGGAAATTACTCACAGGAGCGAATCTGCTTCGAGCGTTTTTTCGTCTCTTGTTTTTTCCCCCCGTTGTTATTTTGAAATCCTGTTAATTTGATTGGTTGTGCTGCAGGTTACGCACAATGCATACAGTGTGGAGAGACAGAGGGACGGTCTGCGTCTGTTAATACGGAATGAGTGAAATGAATCAATGGGGCCACTTTATAAATAATGTGTTTTAAATTTTAAGACTTTGAGTAAAATATCAAGTCTTTTCAAGTAAACAGCTTCAAGTCAAAGTCAAGTCGAGTCTTTGAGCATTTTGTCAAGTCTCAAGTCTTGATTTGAATGACTCGAGTCCAAGTCATGTGACTGGAGTCCCCACCACACCAGCTTGCTTTATCCATCCCTGCCCCTCAGAGCCAACCAGTTTAAACAAACGAGCTCCACTGTTTCTGCTCTGAGGTCAGATATTAACTTCTTACGCCAGGACTTTGCTAATGGCCAAAAAAAGAGAGTGAAATAAATAACTTAGTCTTTCTCCAATTTGTGGGATTTCTCCAATTCTAAGTATAGGTATAAAATACACTTGTTCACCAACTTGCTGTTTTTGTGTTAGACTCTAAATCATTCAAGTGAAAAAAGTCCATTAAAGGGAAGTATTATAACCATCAATAACAATAACAATCTTTATTTTCATTATAGGACCATGCAATATGTAAAGAAACATTTTTTTGAGCTTTACATCATGTTACTATTATTCTCTCATCAAAAACATACATGGAGTGTTGCTTTGAACCTTTCATCTCCCCCGGCAACCTTTCAGCTGTACTTCCTCAGAGCTGCAGTTTCCAAGCTTTCGCCTCACAGAGAAGCCTTTCGCCATGACTCCCCTCAGCTCCTTCAGACTAGCCAGCAGCAAGTAGCAAACACCTGGTGGAACTGCACATCAGCTGGGCTCATTATACGAGCTACTTCTCAGTGAAACGCTGATAAAAACGTTAGAGGAGCCATGTTGTGATGACTTCCTGAAGGCGGAAGGTGTTAAATTATAAAGTCAAATTTCTAAGTCATATTTGACATATTCATCATTTTTTATAAGCTATAAGCTGAAGGTAAGTTATTTGATTGTGCTATAAAATGGGACTATGTACCTACACAATGCTGCCTCTTTAATATCACATTTATACGCAAGTTGAGTGTTTGTACTGATAATTTTACCAAATTACAGACCCATAGAAATCCTTAGTCATGATCTGAAGTCATGTGGTGAGAAAATAGCATCAGGCTCGTTTATTTTATTTTTACATAAAAAAAAAAAAATGTCAAAAATATTTACATCAAAAACTAGAAGTAGAAAAGAAAACGTAAAAGTAAAAATGTACATCGGTCCAACGACAGTCGTCTATACAGTCTACAAACCTAAGCGCATGTTTCCATCCTGATGCAGCTTCTCCTCCAGCATGGCGGCTCTCCTCCTGCTCACAGCGGGGCTGCATGCCGGTTTCTACAGAACAGAAGGCGCTTTGGTGTCTTAGCTGGGTTTTAGAGGAGCTGGGGGCAGACTAGCCGAGGCCTGTTCCAGGAAGGCCAGTGGTCCCGGAGGGGGAAGGTCTGTGGGTTTACGATGCTGACCGCTAACATCCTCCAGCACTTGCTGCCAGTGGTGCAGCTTAGCCAGATGCTTCTGAACCAGCAGTTCTTTCCTCTGCAGCTCATTACGCAGGTCCGACACGTCCTGGAGAGAGAGAAGAACTGGACTTGAGAGGAGAGAAGCCACAGTATACCGACGGCGAGGAATTAGCAACCCATAAATGTCAGTTTGGTCCAAACGTTCACCTCTTTCAACACCTGCTCTGGTTTCTGCACTGAGAGCTGAAGCCTCTTCTGTAGGAAGAAGCACTCCGTCTGCCGAGCCACATCCAGGAACTTCTGGATGCACTGGTCCACTCCTTCAACATAAGCATGAACGCTTTGAAACACACACTGCCACGAGCAAACGATTCCAATATAACAATGCAGCAGACTGACCGGTTCGAATCTCCTCCTGATCCGTACCGTTCACATAGTCCTGACTTACCAACGATGAAAAACAAGCCTGAAAGATAAACAGAGCAGCTTTCAGGGAGAAACTATCAGAGACTTAAAAGTGGAAAAAAATTAAATAAAATGATTTTTAAAAAAATCAATATTCAGAATTAACTCTGCTTTTCTAATCATGTTTGTGAAACTGTCGTCACCTACATTTCTGGGGTGTGTTTTTTTTACTTTTGAAATTGTACGACTGTGTATTAGTGCCATCGTAGAAGAAATAAATGAGTAAATTGCAGCCAAAAAACGGAAAAAAAATGTAAAGTATTTTTTTCTAGAAATATTTTTTGGGAAATTTCTGAGTTTCAAAAGTCAAACATTTTCCACTTTGACTCAAAAATTTGCAAACTTTTTTGTATTTGATCTAGAAAAAAGTTGTTTTTTTATTGCGGAATATTACGCTTTCTTTCAATCTACAATGGTCCCATTACGCTGTTGTAAAATTGTGATTATGGTTGAAGCTCCAGTTTGTAACTGGTCAAGTCATAGAAAATGCTACATTTTAACTACAGTTAGCTCACAAATGAGTATGTGTGTTAGTCACAACAGCTAATGCTAACAACAGAGCTAATGTAGCCCTCTTCCCTCCTACCTCGAAGGAAGCTTCCAGTTCGTCCACCAGGGTGTTGTTCCCCTGAACCCGTGGAGCGGTACCGGGAAAGCTCGGCTGAGCCGGTCCAGGAGGCCCCCCAACGGGATGAGCACCGGGAGGCTGCTGGCCTGGAAACATACCGTTCATGGACGAAGCCATCTTCCACTGTCGGCCATCCGGGTTATGCGCATGCGCACAGCATTGACGCAGCGATAAAGGGCACCCCTCAAAGAAAACTAAATAATTAATGAACGAATTTAATCATTTCTGCATATAAATGAGGCGAAAAGATGCACAACAAGCAATACTCTACACTAAATAACAAGTGAAAAAAATAGTAATAATCTGAAAGAATAAAAATCGGCATTGATTGATCAATAATTTCTTTATAATTGTTTAGATTCAATTTTGCTGTTGCTGCTGAAGTGTTGATATAAACAGTAATTCCCCAAGCTTTATCAAGGTGGTTTCATCCATAAAGATAAATCGACTGATTCACGCATCAAAATCATTTCAAAGAGTCAATGTAGCTTATGAAATGTAGAAAAACAAACCGACTGAAACCAAAAACGCAAGATAAGTTTACAATGCGGTATCCGATTAGGAGCAAAAACAAGCCAATAGGCTGGTTGATGGAGGGATTTATCAAATTTGAACAATGGATAATGTCGGGCATTTTAACAGCGATGGTTTTGGTGTGCAGGATACAGTGCTGGCGAAACTATTGACATTCCCGACAAGATTTGTAAAAACTGTAAATGTTTCTAGAAACATTTATAGGAACATATATTTCAGCGCCAAAGAAAAAGATAAAGAAACAGCCGACTGGGTCTCATACTGATACCCCACAGATAAAAATAAAAAGTAATGGAGAAATAATTTAAACTCCACAGGTACCCATCAACACAAAAACACCAAAGCATACAGTATGTTTTAGTGAAATCAGCTATTTTGTTTAAAAATAATATTTTTTTCACTGAATATTCTCAATTTAACTGATGGATTTTTTTAAATAAGTGGTAGGTAAGGCAATATTTAACAGTATTAATTGTTTAATTTTCACATTCCTTCTGCCTGGGTGGAACACACACTCTGTAAAAAAAAAACACTGATGATTTTAATAAGCAATTACAGCTTTTTTTAAAAACATGTCAACTACAAAAAATGTGCTGGAAACAATGATTTCTGTAACAAAATATGTTTTTTTTTTTTTACAATGCTGTGAAACTGATCTGTCCCTCACAGATTTCTTCTTGATTTGTGTTTTTTTAACCTCCATTTCAGATCAAATTAATGTTGATATGAGAAAGATAACCCCACAAAACAACATACAAAAAAATGCAATTTATATAGAACACTTACATTATATAGAAGAAAAGCTTTCCAAACCGACCAGGCCCTCTGTTGACAAGTACTTGCCCTCTACTTGAGGTTAATCACGCTCTGTTTGAGCAGCCACACAGAGGTTGATTGACAGCATTAAAACCCGCCTCATAGCTCTGATTGGTCATTTCTAGTTAGCACTGGGAGAAGGCAGAGGAGCTGGTTTTTTTCTCATATTATCCATCTCATACGATATGGTGATAGTTCCAACAAATATGTAAAAAAAAAAAAAATTATAAAAGTTACATATTTCAGCTTTAAGTGTGAGAAAATAAAAACATGAGAAATCTGAAAGAGGGTAAGTATCCTTTCACAGCACAGTGTAATACTAATATATAATATGAATCTATATTAGCTCATTTATGTTACGAGCGTAACATCTGTTATACCCATATCTATGTTGTTATTTGTGTGATCTCTCACTGAGTCCCGCTCTTCGTCAGATCTGATCTCCTCTCAGCCGCTGTGGGCCAGCCCGGCAGCAAACTCCACCAGCGTGCGCGTTGGCCTCCCGGACATGCCCTTCCTGAGGTAGGGAACTTCGTCTTTGTTGCTCATCACTCCAGCGATGTCCAGGTGAGCCCAGTGAGGAGCCGTGACGAACTCCCTGAGGAAGGCGGCGGCTGTGCACGCGCCGCCAGAACTGCACAGGATATACAGAGAGATGGGTCAGGAGGCTGTCAGGCCACTTTCACCCATATGTCTGTTAATGACTTTGTTTTTATTAACTTTGTTTTATTGTTAATGAAATTACTTTGTTTTTCTGAAATAAAGTAATTGTTCACAGAATTTTTTTTGCACTGAATCAATCAAAAAAAAATTTTTTTTCATTGTTTTTTTTTTATTATTGTTGAATATTATTACAATTATTATTATAGTTATAAAAAAAAACATAAAAAGAAAAAGAACAAATTTCCTTCATAAATCTACATTTATTCATGGCAAAAATTATAAAGCGGACAAAAAATGTGAGGAAGAAAGGAGGGAAAGGAGAGGAGGAAGAATAGAAAAAAAGGAAGGAAGGAAAGACCAAAAGAAGAAATTATGGAAGATATGAAGAAAAAGAAAGGAAGGATGAAAAAAAGAAGGAAGAAAGAAAGAACAAGATGAAAGAGTAAAGCAGTCAAAGGACAGAAAGAAAGAGCACAAAGAAAGACTGCAAGCAAAAAGAAATCACAAAAGGAAAGATGAAAGGAAAGAAGGAAGAATGAGTGAGAAGGAGTAGAAAAAAAATAAAAAGAGTCAAGCAAAAAAAGTAAGAAATGAAGAGAAGGGATTTGATGTAAAGCCGGTCGGGTAAAAGAGGATCTGAGTGAGGCAGCGGTCTGCTACGTACCGGCTGTATTTGCCGATGTTGTTGAGGTCGGCCAGCTGGCTGTCAGTGACCTGCTTGGTGTAATGTTGGAACAGAGGCATCCTCCAAACTCTGTCACCTGTCACAACACTTGCCTACACACCCACACACCCACACACACACGCACACACATGAGCCAACAGAGAAGCAGGTACAGTAGTGAGTGTTGCTGTGCTTCCTATCTACCTGCTGCAGCTGCTCCCACAGCCAGTCTGAGTTGGTAAACACTCCTGTCGCCGCCGAGCCTAGAGCTACATCAATGGCACCTGCAACAAGAGGTCCGACACTGTCTACCATCATTTCTCTACAGCGCTTCTATTCAGTTAATAACATAATAACAACACATTTAACTTTAACAGAGCAGTAGCAGTAAATCCTGCTACCTGATCTCACCTGTTAGCGTAGCAACGTTAACAATAGCTCTGGGGTTAAAGGCGTGTCCATAACAGAGAGCATCAGCCAGGATCAGTCTGCCCTCCGCGTCTGTGTTATCCACCTTCATGAAACAATAAACCCAGTTCATAAGTAAACACACAACACAGTCAGGGAGCTGTTTGGACCAATCACACGTCTTCATTTACCTGGATTGTCTTCCCGTTCTTGGCCGTGACAACATCGCCTGGTTTGGTGGCCTTCCCGCTGGGCATGTTCTCACACAGCGGCGCCAGACCTGCTCCGAGCACAAACATGGAGGATGTTGGTCTGGGCACATTCAAAATGGAGGCATTGGCAGAAAGGAAGAAGAAGAAGCCCACCAACGATGTTCACCGGGAGCTTCAGAGCCGCTGCGGCAACGATGGAGGCGCAAACCGTGGCAGCTCCGCCCATGTCGGCGCGCATCGCGTCCATGGATTGAGACGGCTTTAGAGAGATGCCACCGCTGCACACACACACACACACAGGGATCAGAAGGGGGCACAGCTCACACACAGCCTACTAACAATGAGACGATATGATCATAATCAATATGAGTCGTGAGTATGTTTGTGATGAACCTGTCGAACGTGATGCCTTTCCCCACCAGCAGCAGCGGTGGCTGTTGGCTGTCTTCTGATCCACTGTAATGCAACTCCAGGAAGACAGGGGGCTCCTCTGAGCCCCGCGCCACGCTGAGAAACGCCCCCATCTGCTGCTCCTCCATCCAGGCCTTTGATCTGCCAGTAAAATACACAAACACCAATAAGTAATAATAACAAATCTGGTTATGTGCTAAGTAAGAACTAGTTTTCTCTCTCTGCAATCATCAATACTCATAATCTCACAAGAGAAACACTGGAAATATTTAACCACTAACATCAGCATATTCTCAGTCATACAGCAGCAAACAGTTGGTAACAAATTAACACAATACATAAATAGCTCCAAAGTAAAAAAAAAAATCATAAATATTAAAGTAACAAAGTCAATACCTATAAGTGAGTAAGCAAATCATATTCATATCTCAATCATTAAAGTTAAGATAGTTGAGTAAATCAATAACTTCAAATGCAGATATATAAGCAAGAAAAGAAAAAAAACAGTTCCGACAAATCTAATTCATAAGCGGGAAAACCAGAAATAATACAAGCAATTTCATAAATAAGACAATAAATGAAGAATTAGGGTATTTAATGAGTAAGCAAGAAAATAAAGTACATCAATAAGCAAATGTGCAAATAGGTAAATTAGGATGCAAATATAAAAAGAAGTTAATAAATAGCAAATCAAATATATATATATATATATATAAATAGAGTTTATGCAATATTATATAATTATCAATATATGTATATGAATTGGAAATGGTCTCAAAAAACAATATTATTATCCATCGCAATAATTTCTCTGGGACAATTCCAGCAAAATTTGTTACAGTGACAGGCTGTCAGAAAACAACCAACTTGGCTCATAGTCACATGGGTTACAGATCACCATAGGAACCTTATAGTCAATAAAACAACAAGTCAGAAATCTACTAAAAACAGACACAAAGTTTATTGTCCTTTTGGTTTGATACATGCAGCTTACAGGAGGTGAAGAAGAACGGAAACCCAACAAACCGTTTTTTGATGGTGACTCGTTCAGCGTATGGTGCCAGTTTCTCTTCGATGGTGTTGGCGAAAGCAGTCGGAGTAATCCGATTGGCCGGAGCTTCCATGAGAAAACGCGCCAGGTTTTGACCTTCTGCATAAACGACGCCTTTTTTCCAGCCGTCCACGTCAGCACTGGTGAGACACAGAGAGGGACGGTCAGTGGGGCCAGAAAACCTGCAGAGTTAGAAATACTCAAACTACAGAAGAGTAAAAAACTAAAATGTTCAGCTGAATGTAAAAAAGAGAGAGAGAAAATAATTAAATACAGGATCTCTACAGAGATAAAAAAAAAAGACAAAGGAAGTCAAGCTGTAATAATGGGTGGTTAAAAAAAGATTAAAAATGTTTTTTGTTGGTGTTTTTTATCTTTATTGAACCAAAATGTGCAAAACAAACAAGTATTGCATTAATAAACAGCACATCAAAAGCAATATGTAAAAAGAGTTCACTTTGAAACACAGGACAAATTTAAGCAAGATAAATAGATACAAGTTTTAAGGAAAAAAATACAATACAAAATAGATTAATCAAGGAAAAAAGAAAAGATGAAAAAACATTAAAAAAATAAATTACTTAATAAATAAAAGAAAAAAAATGTAATTGCTTTTAATTAAAAATGTAGTCAGAGGTTTTTAGAAAATACTTTTTGTACTTGGAAAGAAACATATTGCTCTTTTTATTGTTAATCAAAAGATTGTAAAAGCTCAGGTTACCTTCCATGTAGCTGTGATGTCACTCTGGTCTTCTTCTTAGACTTCAGTTCATCGTAGGAAAACAATCCCAGAATGGCGCCTTCTGCGGCAGACTTGGCGTCACCGCAGTCGTCCACCTCAACATGACTCACCTCCAATTCCTGAAGAGTCCGACAGCCAGCTGAAAAAAAAAAATATATACATATAGAAACATCAATAAAACCATTTCTGAAACCGTATGTGAGATCAGACGCCAGAGCGGATCGTACCAGACACGGCCTGCCTGATGTTCTCCTTCCTGTAGTCCCACTTCTCAGCCCCACACACTCCTTCACTGTCTTTGCCCAACCCGACTACTGCGACACAGGGGAAGTCCTGATGGAGATCAGAGCACGTTTTACTCCGTCGCCATTAGAAGACAGGGAGTGAAGTGTTAAAGCAGCGTCTTGGTACCTGGCGCATCCCATAGAACAGTCTGCTTTTGCCTTTCTTCAGACCAGGTCCGGCACTGGGGGCAAATATAAAACCTTTAAAAACACTCAACTGCTGTCCATAAATAGTTTATTCATTTTGCATTTCCTGAATAAGTAAGATAAACATAAGAGAAAAAAAAACTACAGTAAAAGTAACAAGCAGACCCACTGACTAGAGATGCACCGATCTGATATTAATATCTGTATTGGTCCTGATATTGAAAACATTTTTTCACAGTTTTTCTATATTGTATCAGTATCGACCGATACTAAGCCTCAGATATCTGTATCGTATCTGATGTGAAAATAGTAATCGGTGCATTATTACTAGACGTGACAAAATAAGTAATAACTCAATTAATCGCATGATAATTTAAGAGGAGCTTCATGATTTCCATTTGCATGAATTACTGTTTTCCTCTCTCTGGATGTCTTCAGTCTGGTGCTTTGGTCTCAACCGGCCCCTTTTATGGAGGACAATTTTGCTTTACAATTTATTTTTATTTGTTGTTTTCTATATTTGGATATTTAAAATGTATTCCAGTTCCAGTGTTAAATTATCATCAGAATTTATTTAAGTTTATTTTTATTTGAGAATGTGTTCTTGCATCATTATACTGTTACAATTACGTTACTTAGAAATGGTCTCAAAGCAACAATATTATTGTTTATCGCAGTAAATTTAGGGACAATTTGTCATCCAGCAAAATTTGTTATGGTGACACAATCCACAAGCATCCATGAAGAGTCAAAAACTGGCAATAATTCCAAGGTCAAATGTGACCATAAACTTTCTGGTGTGTTTAGTTAGTGCAGTAAAAGATGTGCTAGTTACTAATGACAGGAGTTTTCTCCACTGCTATTCAGCTGGCTGAAAGATGTTTGACGCACGTTCTCCAATGTTTACGAGAAAGACACATTTGACAGTCTGGAGCAGCAGTCTTCCTCATGATGTGCAAACCAACACAAGGTCATAATAAAACACTACAGCTCTAGAAATATCCCACTGTGTTTTTAATAAATCCAGACAGGATTTTTACTTTTTAAAATTGAATCACCAGTTAACTTTTACCGATACTCTATTTTACTGAGATGCACATGTAAACTGTTGATCGCATCAGCTGACAGACAGAAGAAGCAACTCACATTTTCAGCAGCTCTGAGAGCTTTCCAGACAGAGACTGGTCAAACCTGGCTGCAGCCTCCGTCAGGTGAACACCTTCCTCCTCTCCGTCCTTCTCAAAGACTCCCAGGACCAGACCCTGCAGACACACACACACACATACACACTCTGCTGCTGACTCTCAGGAACACTGAACACCAGGTAAACTACTCACCTTTCTCTCCTGCAGGTGAGTGTGTGAGGCAGAAAACGGCCTGCAGAGATGTTTCCTCACGGCCGTCTGCGCAGCTTTCCTCACAACAAGCATTGTCACCTCCTCAACATGTAATAATCTGAGTTAATATCCTAGTTTTACCTCACTGGAAGGTCAGACGCTTCTCATGCGGGAAAGGAAGACAGACGACCCCGTTAGAGTCGCCTTAAAGTGGCGTCACCGACGTGATAGGACGACGGGGGTTTGTCGCCATCTAGGGGCAAAATGTTACTGTCTGTCCTGTGGGGTACACCCTGGACAGGTCATAAGTCTGTCACACAGAGACAAACAGGACAAACAACCATGCACACACACACTCACACCTAGGGGCAATTTAGAGAGACCAATTAACCTGACAGTCATGTTTTTGGACTGTGGGAGGAAGCCGGAGAACCCGGAGAGAACCCACGCACAAGGAGAACATTTCTTGCAGAAACTCCTGGGCTGGGAATCGAACCCAGAACCTTCTTACTGCAAGGCAACAGCTCTACCAACTGCGGTAGCAGTTAATTGCTACTCAATGTAAGTTGTCATGTAAATTCACAATAAAATGCATTGTAAATTTACATGCATTTTATTGCATGTAATAAAGTTTAGAAGTTTATGATTCTAATTTTACCAAATATGGAAAATATTATAGGCCTTTCTGTCACGATACCAAATTTTGATGATAAACTGCCTCAGTAATTATCGCAATAAATGATATATTGTTGTTTTAAGATCATTTTCAAGTAATATGTTAATAGCATGATAATGCAGTTTGCTCTATTGGTCTTGACACTGGAACTGGAAGATATGTTAAATATCAAATAAAACACAACAAAAAATAATAAATAAAACAGAAAGATAACACACACACAACTGAAACCATAACTGAAATGGATCCATAAACCAATTTTTCTTTAAAAAATCGTTAATCATCACATTTGAAGTTATTGAAGTCATTTTAATTTATCATGCGACAGGCTTATTTGTCTATGGACACTGTACCATGGGCCTACAGGGAATCATATATGTAATTACATGCAATCTTATATTTAAAAAAATATTTTTTTTTAAATATAAACTTGATTGTTTCAAGTTTATTGTTTGCATTGGGTGGTTTCCTGAACAAAAAGAAAACTTCCTGCTCAAACTTAGGCCACCTTAAACAGTCTTTCAGAAATACAGAACTTTACCATAAAATTCTCAAAGTTCTTGACTTGCATAAAGATTCATAAATATATATGGGTTAGAAACCAAAGATCAATTTTATTTCCCATTTATGCTTCTTGAACAAATGAAAAATTAATTCAATGAATCCAACAGGCAATCATGCAGAGTAACATAATGGCTTAAAAGGGGCTTTGAACAGGAACCAGACACACACAAAAAAAGGATCAGAATGATATTTTAAAGGTCTGTAATTTACATTCTGTATGTACAATGAAAAAATAAATAGCATATTTACAGACATTTATTTACTACACGAACCTAATGTACAATACTGAACGTAAAATGTTCAGAGTGATTCTGTTGGATCATCACTCTTCGTCGTCCACAGTACCAAGGTAAACCCAACAATAAAACCCTCTGTCTAAACTGGACAAGTTGGCTTTTTCATCAGTTATCTATTCAGATCCAATAAAAGCAAATAAACATTAAGGTCCTTTAAAATCAGTTTTCAGTGAGGACGAGTGTGAAATAAGTCTAGCTTCTATAAAACAGTGTCATCACAAATGTCAGTAAGTGTCTTTTCTTTTCCACGCTAAAAGCAGAAGACACAACCAATAACTCTTTTTCTGTGTGCGTAGGCGTGTGTGTGTGTGTGTGTTTGTTTATAATATGTTGTGGGGACCGAAGCACGGTCCCTACAAGACGAAACGCTGTTTTTGGGTCAGAGGTTAGATTTGGGATTAAGGTGTGAATTGAGTTTTTGTTAGGATTAGATTAAGAGTAAGGTTTAGAAATAAATGGAAGTCAATGGAAAGTCCCCACAAACATAGCCACGCAAACATGTGTGTGTGTTCTTTAGTAGAGCAGGTCCAGGGCAGAGATTGTGGGCTCTTCCGGCTTCTTGATCTCCAGTTTGGGCAACTTGATGCGACTCATAGCGACCACTCCACAAACGACAAAGTGAGTCCCAACGCTGCCAACTCCCAGCCAGAAGGACCAGTCCAGGCTGTCACCCAGAACCTCCAGGACGAAGAGGTTCTCTCCATGGTTTGCCACCCGTTCAGTCAGACGGTGGTGCTTCAAGGCTGCCAGGAAACAGAGAACCCCCAGGGCACCAAAAAGAGCTACAAACAGAAGAAAGTACTTAATTTCCCTTCAGATTTAAATACCTATATTTAGCGTATCTGTATACAGTACTATGGTGTATTAGAGGCATTGCAGATATATAAAAAAGAAGAAACAAAAACCTCCTAGATTAGTCACAGAAATTTATTAGACAGAAATCTTGGAAATTTCTAAGGTTTCAAAAGTCAAAAATGTTTAATGTTTTTTGACTTTTGAAACTCACAGCCTTGGTTCTAGAACTTTGCTCTAGAACATTTCTGAGATTATCCTCAATATTTCAGAGTTTTTCTGGCAAATGTTCAACTTTCAAGCCCAGAAATCTCCAAGTTTTTTTTTTTTCTAAAAATGTTCTGAGATGAATCTACAAATATTGACTAATGTTATTTGGCTGAAATTAAGGCTGAATTTTGAAAGAAATGAAGATCTTTGTCCCGGTGAACATTTGCAAACTGAAATATGCCTTTTTTATGTTTCATTTGGGTGAATGGCTTCAACCTCACCGAGTGGCCTTTAGGCCCATGTCAGTACAGGACATGTTTCATTGTGTTATAGCAGCTTCATATGAATGAGCTAAAGATTAGGGAGATGGCAACGAGGCCTTCCAACCTCCAGGACGAAGAGGTGGGCCTCATTATCATCAAATATCAGTGAAACATGCAAAAAGCTAGTCAGCAACACTAAGAAGTGTTTGATTATTGTAATACTATTAAAATTTGTTTTCATGAATTATTAATTAGTAGTATTATTTTTAATTAATACACTCTTTACATCACTTTTGAGTGATGATTACTTTATTTTATATTAGACACAAACCACTTGATTGAATCAAAAATCATTTTAAACCTAAATATTCAAGGGCTAAAAAAAATGCTTGGGCTTAATTGTTAGTAATTTAGTTTACAAAAATTGTAAAGATAAATAAATAAATAACACAAAAAAGCCTGATAAAGGCAAAACATGTTGAAGCAAAGCAGAAATATACAATGTTTTTACCAGCAATGAAGTTCCATAGGTAAAGTCCTTTGTGCCCTTTGATGCTCTGGTAGGGGACCTTGCGTGCGTTGTAAATACAGAAGGACAGGCTGACCAGGGCAAAGCCAACCGCCACCAGCAGGAAGAGAATCACCATCATGTGAAGACCCCCATTCAGCGTCTGCACCAGCTTTGGAAAAACTGCAAAGGCGCACAGAGCAGAGGGACGAGCTTGGGGAGGAAACCCTCAGTGCCTTTCTTTATTTTACTTGGACATTTATTTTCAGTCCTGAACCATTCGACAGCGTATTCTTTATTTGCTTGATAAACAACTGAACTTTGACCTGTGAAGCACTTAAGTGAAAAAAGCTCCTAAAATTAAGCTTTAAGTTCTAGACAAAAAGAAAGGATCTAAATCTGATCTTAAATTGTTGAAGATTGTGTTTAAGCTCTGAGGCTTGGTTTTTGTTTTCCTCACTTTCTATACTTTAAATCATAGATGAATAGTCAAAAAAGTGCTCCAGTAAGAGTAGCACTACTTTGACATAGTTTTATAAAAAAAAAAACAAAGCTTTTATTCAGCTTTATTAAGGTCTCATAAGTTTTACATTAAAATATTTTTTTTGTCTGATTTTGTTATTTTGTAATTTTGTTATTTACATGAATTATTCCCACTTTGGTTCTTAAAATACCAACATTTTCATATAATTTAATATTTAGATGATGTCATTCTTAAATATTAAATGATGATTTTGATCAGTTACATGACTAGCCTATTTACCAAACACTTTTTTACTCTTGAGTAATTTCTTGAGCTGCTACTTTTTACTCTAACTTGAGTAACGTTGAAGTAGTGCTACTTTTACTTGCGTACTCTCCACCGCTCTCCGCTACAGTCACTTTGGATCTTACTGTATATTTTGGAGCGCCTGTTCCCGAGTCCGCACCTCTTGGTCTTCCCTCCCTGGAACAAACCGTAGTAAATGTCCCCGATAAACTGGTCCAGCTCCGGACTGGACGCGTTCACTATGTCCACCCCGGTTTTACACAGGATCCGCCCGATAACCCACCGCTCTGTGGACAGGGCCCCCACCAGGAGGGCCACCGAGCCGACACACAGCGCCGAGGCCACCGAGAATGTTATTCGTTTCCACAGAGAAGGCATCTTACGAGCCCATGGTGCCCCGGGGAAGGTAAGAGGAGGCCGGGCAGCGGCCGCGGGACGGCCTCGGTGATCACCATGGGTTTACGGAGTCGTTCGTCGTCTCCTCTCAGCTCGGGAAGAGAGAAGCTATGAAGCTTCATGAAAAGCCGCTGGGCCCGGCGTGATGTTGCATGTATTCATGTGTAAGTCACACGGGAGGAGAAACTGAATCTATGTGCGTCAGGGAGATCTCTTACCGGGAGAAACTCTATCCGCATACACAAACAAACGCGCACACACATTTATTCACGGGAGAAATTAACCTTTTCCAACTCCAACTTTGAATCAATCATTTCTTATGGCGTATAGTCTTAGCTGCTCAATCAGCTGTAAAATTAAACGCATTCTTAAAGTCAAATGGCAGATGTGGTTGATACAGCAACGACCCTAAAGGTCAACTGAAATCATCAACTCAACATGTTGACCTGAATAATGTCTCATCCTTCATTTCTTCAAGTTTAGTTTTTGCCTTTTTGTCACTTTTAAAATTTCAGACCATTAAACAACTTTTATTGTCACAAAAAATTAACTGGCGTAAATACGAATTGCAGGTTTCAAATGATGATTTCAGTTAGTTATCCAATTGAACTTACTTTAGTATGCACTGACACATACCAGTAAATACAAGGCATAAAAGGAAGACATAGTCACTAAATACTTTCTATCATCAGTCAGCAGAATGTTTTAGACGCATGATTTTGAGGTTACTGTAAAAACCTGACTTTCCCACTCCTCTGGACCTTTGTGTTATTGTTTCCAACTTAAAAATGGGAACTTCTCTTTCTTTTTCCGAGTAAAACTGTACTGTTGTTTTAAAACGTCAATCAGCTTGGCGGTATTTTAAAATTTAAGAATACTGAATTAATTGACAGCTTCTGCATAAATCCAACATTAGGGATTTGTATTATGAAGAAAAGTATATTCTCCTGTATAAATGTAAAACAGAATGTTGTCTATTAAGAAAATACTTAAAGAACAAAGCCTTGAATTTTTAAAGTATGTGTATAGTACAGTGTTATAGTACAGTATTTTCGGAAGAAAATGAACCAAATCCCCATGTTTACTTGCCAGAGTAGATAAATTGCTGCGTGTTCTGAAGTGACCTGGGTCCTGCTACAGTGCTTTGTGATGAAATCACCTTCCTCAGCCTTGAATAGGGTGAGGAGTGCCAATATTCTATGGATTCACAAAATAATACCAAATGTATCTTTGTAAAGAAACAAATCCACTTTAGTGAACTTTAAAAGAAATTAGGATATTTGAAAATAATTGAAAAATAGTGCCTATATAGCAACACATGATATGATATGTAGCTGTTCCACTATCTCTAGACAGCAAACATATGTATATATAACACACATATACATACATACACTCATATGTGTGCGTGTGCGTGTGTGTGTGTGTGTGCTGATTATTTGTCAAACTGCAATATGACTTAAAATTATATCAGTTAATTTATTATTATAGTTTAATTTCATACCATTAGTAAATTATTTCTTTCTCACCAATATGTAAGAAAATTAAGAAATATATTTTACATAGAGAGAAATATTATGATTTTTTTTTTCCCTTTTTGTTGTCAAAGAAAATATTTTGAGAGGTAAGCAATAAACTACACATTCTAATGGTCATTGTCATGGTAAAAAAAATATTTTTTTTCTTTTCTGTCTATATTTATTAGCACAAAAACCCAATAAACAGCTAGATTTCACCAAAGCAGTAAGAAGATAGAAGACCAAAATTGAGCAAAATAAAAGTAAAATTTCCACTGAATACTCTGCAAAAAAATCATTTCTTTGTCACTGATCACTGGTCAACGTCAGTGTTGTAAACACTGACTCTTTTCATTTCAGGAGCTAGAAAGTCCTTTATGGGCAGAAAAATCTCCCTATATTTATTAACATGTATTTAGTCAAACTAACTGTGAGCAGTCATCAGGTTTTGAAGATTCAGGTAGAAGCCAACAAAAACTTTGGCGACACCTTCTGGTGAAATGGTGAAGGTACGGTGCGTGGTGACGTCACGGCGCGTTGCGCAGTCTCCCTGGCAGCAGCTGAGGCCGTTTTGTCGAAGATGGCGGATTCGCTGTCGACAGGTCTGGTAGAGGAGAAGGAAAAAGAGAAGGAGGACTGGGAGAGAGCCACCAAGGCCGTTAACGCGGACCAGAATAAAAAGAAAGACGGAGTTATTGACACGCGGGGGTTTCATGATAAAAATGGCGGCGCTAGAGGCCAAAAAGGTAACCTGTCAGGTGAGACTCAGCTTGGTTTCTATAATTTCGCTAAACAAAACAGTCTGCTGGAGCTGTTGTTTCTATTTGTCAACAAGCATTTACACGCATATTTGCGCCTTGCATTATAGCAAAGACTTTTAGCTCGCAGTTTAAATGAATTTCAGTGACGTGGAGCTGTACAGCAGTGTCTAGTCAGATGCAGCAGTTGTGTTTACAACACTGAAATTGACCAAGACAATACAAATACATAACCGGATATGTATTTTATGTATTTTATCACAAGGGTTCTGGTAACAAATTGATGTAAACGTGCAGGAAAGGCTGCTTGCGTCTTCGTTTAGCTGAATGTAGATACATTGCGCAGGCGCATTTGCAAGCTTTTGCACATAAGCGTGCTTATGTGCAAAGTGTTAGGTGTTATTAATTGCAGCAAATCGTATGAATCAACGAGTAATTATCAGTTCTTGTCTATGAATTTCGTCTGTCCACAATAGGAGCGAACGTGCCCGGTTCCTTCGTTTGTGCTGCATTCCTTACTTTACACCTTGTAATTCTGTGACAGGCGTTGCTTTGTCTGTGTGGCTTTTTTCTCAGAATTTTTTACAAGGTCCAAAAACTACAGCGTGCATTCTCTACAGAATTGAGTTCGTAGATTTTTTTAATGAATTGAAAAATCATTAAAAAAAATAAAAAAAAAAATAATAATTTTGATAACTGAATTCGAAAAGTAAAAATTTCATATGTAGAATTATTGTATAGATAATTACGTACTTTAAATGGCTAGATCTGTTAATTTAGATTTTTACAATATTTAATGTTTTGGGAAATTATGTATTACACAAAACCTATA
>CAEGAE010092152.1:0-21229 GCA_903067095.1 Girardinus metallicus | reverse complement strand
AGGCCGCCCGGAAAATTAGAGGTGTGGTTTGGGCGTGGCCCAGCTCCCGAACCTAAGTTAACACATTAACTCCATTTCATGCTTTTCATCCATTCAAAAAGCAGACACAATGGTTCTTCTTTTTAACCGGTTTCAAAATTGCTTTGATGATGACTTTTTAGTGAACCTAATTTGAAAATAGCTTATTTTTTCCCCCCCTAAGGTGCGGTGGAAGGGGACCCAGCAGAGTCATCTGCAGTATTTACCATGCATCTCTTCCTGATTTTGGGGAAACCAATTTATCCCACATCCTGAGAGAACCTGTTACGAACGTACATGAGAGCAATAATTAAAGAAGCGCAGCATTACTCTACAGTTCATCATATTCAAAATACAGTGTAGCATTTTTCACTGCAGATCGACAGCATCATAATTACGTCTCCACCAGGAATCTTCGGTAAATTTGTCCCTCAATTACCCATCAACTAACGCTTCTGAGGAAAGGACTCTTCAAGAGTAGGATGCTGGAGGAGAGATAAGAGAGACAAAACCAATTACTATTCGCATCACTTCTGCCTGCTTGCCAGCGTGGGAAACATGAACTGTGGCCGCAGCCTGCTGAATACGATCTGGAGTTGAAATTGAAGTCATGGTGATGGTGATGATGATGATGATGATGATGATGATGATGATGATGATGATGATGATGATGGGCTAAAATTCCTCCACCTTCCTTCCACAACCCGGAGCGTAAACTCAGCCGGCATCGTCGTGGCACGGTAGGCAGCACACACATCTGTGGTGCGTCTGTGTGGAAGCGAGAGTGTCAGCTCTTAAGGAAGTGGGCTTTATAACGTTGAGTACAACCAACTGTGGGAGCAAACTGTGAACGCTATCCAATGCCACGCTTGTCTACTTCTGTCCTCCACTGGCCCTTGCCAGCTGGTGGTTAGTAGCCCGTACCCCCTTTAAGAGCTGGAGACCCTCCAGAAAACTGTAAGTTTTATTTTATTTTTTTTCTACATTCCCAGTGTTCCTCCTTCTTACTTGATGTCTTCATCGGAAAGTTAACTTCCCATAGAACGCTTTTCTACCGACACAAATTTGTCCACAACCTTCACATCCAATGAAGGCCAGTATAGAAAATGACCAAATATGAACCATAATATGTGAACCCAAAAGTTTATTTTCTCGATTTTATTTCAAGGTACCTGTGTAAAAGGGGGCTGTACACACATGCTTCAAATTTTTCTTCCATTTCATAAACACTTTGTGTTGGTTTGTAATAGAAAATCCCAATACAACACGCTGAAGTAATCAGGCTGTAAAGTGACAGAATGTGCCTTAGGAATACCTGAGGCTTAGCAACTTTACATTGTTAAGAGCTCTGACTTTCCTACCAGGGTAATTGGGACCAAACATATGACAACAACCAGTTTCAGTCGAAACTGGCAGCAATTCAAATATTTTTTTGTGTCCTTCAAAACTTGGCTTTCAAACTTCTTGCACCCAAACTGATGGGAGGCTCAAATAAATGAATAGAAATATATCATTTTTCCCCTCGCAATGTCAACAACGCATGCATGCAACTTTTCTAATAGTATTTCTGCTGTGACGCGGCGATAAACAACATGCATCATCGACCCTGTTGATGGGATTGTTCATCACTCTCTGCCAACATTTTATGATTTCTTACCACAACATTTAAAATAGTCATCACTGCACGCTCTTTCTCTGAAATGTATCATCCATCCATTTTCTAACACCCTTGTCCTTAGTGGGCTTGGGAGGGGAGCTGGTGTCTATCTCCAGCTAACGTTCCGGGTGAGAGGCGGGGTCACCCTGCACAGGTCGCCAGTCTGTCGCAGGGCAATACAGAGACAGACAGGACTAACAACCATGCACACACACACACGCACACACACACACTCACCTAGGGAGAATTTAGAGAAACCAATTAACCTGACAGTCATGTTTTTGGATTGTGGGAGGAAGCTGGAGTACCTGGAGAGAACCCACCATGCACAGGGAGAACATGCAAACTCCATGCAGAAAGACCCCGGGCTGGGGAATCGAACCCAGAACCTTCTTGCTGCAAGGCAACAGCTCTACCATCTGCGCCACTGTGCAGCCCTGAAATGTATCAGACGTATTTTTTATATTTCGCATTATTAAGAGAGCATTTATAAAATTTATGTTTGATAAAGCTGTTTGATTCAAATGTGACTCGAAAAAACGCACTTACATTGAGTTGCAGAAGGTTTTGTTGTTGACCTACATCTTGACCAATCTAAATTATAGATTGTTTTTTGTAATTAAGTTCTCCAAATCAGTTTAAACATCGAACATTAGTTGACTGTTTCTCAAGAAAACTAAGCATTTATTCAATTTCAGATTACACAGCAAATTTATGAAAATGAAAATTCAGACGCTTCTTTCTTTAAACAGCCCGATGTTCTTGGTTCCTTCCTTTCTGTAGAACAGTCTTATACATTTTGCTTCATGTTTTACTTTGGAAGTGAATATGCAGTGTCTCCAAATGCACCTGTGTATGGAAGTTACATAATTTGGATGACCTCGTGAATCTTTATCAATAAACAGAAACAGATCATTTGGTCTACCTCATTTATTAAGATGTAGACATAGTTTTGTAATACTATAGTTTTCTTGAATATCCTGCAAAATATACAAACAGTATACATTTCAACTTCATTAAGGAAAACAATCAAATAAATATATAAAAACAACATTTCCCTCTTATATCTGACCCTGTTTTTTGCATAGTAAGTGTCGCTCGTTAGCTCAGAAGGAGCTCGCCGTCTTTCTGACATGTGGCTCTTTCTCATTCTCGGGCTTAATGGACAGGACCAGTTCCATCTCCTGTCCAGGTGAAAGCTCTGGCATTTTGTTGATTTTAGCGAAGCTCTGGCTGATGTCCATGAAGGTTTTGTTTTTGGTTTCAGGGAGGACAACACAGAGATAGATGGATCCCAGGGCGCAGACCACCACAAACACCAGAAAGGCAAATGACTGCAGCTTTTCCTGCACAAACAGAAAAAGATGCACAGATGAGAACAAATCATTTATAGACTATTTTAGCTCATGAATGACTGCATAGAATCAGTTAAACTTAATATGAATCAACTAAATGTGACATGTAGTACAGATTTTTAATATTTTTTTTGGGCTGCTTTCCGGTCCAAGTGTACCCAAAGCAGGAGCCATGTGCGCAAAGCTAAATTTGTTCCCAGTGTGTGTTGGACTCCATCAGGGCTGCTTCTTGTCTCCAGTCTTGTATGTGGTGCTGATAGACAGAATCTCAAATTCGAGTGGTGGAGAGGAGGGTTTCCGGTTCAAGACTGTTAGGATGCCATCAAAGAAATTTGCAGATGAAGTTGTTTTCAGACTATGACCTTTTGTCGTGAAATGTTTTGCTACCAACTGGGATGTTGAGGTGAATTTGCGCTGTCATAGTCAGGAGACAGTTTCATACTTTATAGAGCAGAGTCTTCCTCACCAGTAATGGTGGGACAAAGCGGACATATTGTGGTAAAGAAACAACTTACTCAAAAATCTAAGCTATTGATTTATTTGTCCGTTCACGTTTTGACCCTTGCCTTGTGGTCATGAGATACAGAACATGACCTAAAGAATAAAGTATCAAAAACAACTGACTGAAATAAGCTTTCTCTGCAAGAAAGCAGGACCCAGAGGAAGAGGAAGAGTATGTCAGTCATCCCAGGGGAGTTTGAAATAGCTCTTCGACATCTTATGGAGTACTTTCATGTGTTTCAGGCATCTCATCAGGATGCCTTCTTGGAAAACCCCTTTCGAGGTTTTCCACACACCGGAAGGAAACCCTGAGGTAGACCCGGAGCTCGCTTGAGGCACTTTATGAAGCTCCTGGCTTGAGCATGGGGTGGGATGAACTGGATAGTGTTGCTCCAACAAGTGAAAGACACAAAAGCTTGACATAAACAAGCACACGAGAAAAAGACCAACTCTTACATTTTTGACATATCAGAGCAACATTAATCCAAATAATGTTTGCTTGCCCTGTTTCATAAGTATTTGTAATAACAACGATAAAAAAGTCAGGCGTATTTTTATGTACAGATATGTTTAAATAATCAAACTACCCAAGCTAACCTTGTTCAGAGTGTTTCGCCAATAACACAGATTAGTGACAGATTTAAAATTTACACAGTGACTGATTGCCCAGAGAGAGATTTAGAAAGAGAGGATTTTATGTGTGTGTGTGTTTGGATGAGAGGTTTTAGGAGAGAGGGAGGGAATGCCACAGGGATTTTAGATGAGACAGAGCAACTTGACTGCCTCTCAGCAGTGTTTTGCCAAGCTGTAATCCCTTGTCCCATACAGCAACAGCCCTCAAATGGTGCAATCAACCTGATAATAGAGCTCCAATGTCCGCAAAACATACCTACTGCTTTTTTGAATTAATAATTTCTGTCCAGGTTTTTTTTTTCTTTGTCCAGTGTAGTTACTGACAACAAAAAGGTAACTTGTAAAGGGCCTGATCCAGCTGTCCTCAAGGAGGACTTGTTGTGCAAACAGAGCACTTTCCTGTCCGTGATGGTCATCATAATTTGAAAGCCCGGCAGATGGAGGAGAATTAGGCAGACGTTTTGGGTAAACCTTTGATCTGTTGCAGTGAGACAGCTGGGTTCAATTTGAGGCACACGCACAAAATAATTAACCAAGGATGTAAGTATCCATCAGATGCTACACTTATACATTAGTAAAAATCTCTCGATGTATATTCAGCAGTGATGTGACTTGATGAGGAGTTTCACCAGGATGTTTTTGCAGAAGTCCATATTTGATTGTTAAGATTAGGCATTAGCAGATTTACGATGGTTTTAAAATGTCACAGTGACAAAAACCGTAACATTGTCAATCCTGTGGTCAAAAGTTTCTTTGAGCTTTTTTGCCATGACGTGCTTGAGAAAATAAAACAAGGCAGCTTAAGTGTCAACATAACGCAGACCTTGATTTTTAAAAATACATTGTGCTGATTTTATTATTTTTTTGGGGGTGTTTTGCTTGTCCCAGTAGTTATGCAGAATACGCATAACTACTTCAGATTATTAAGAAATATTAGCTCTACTAGCACCTTTTCACGTTTTGTCACATTGACAAAAATTTTGATACCTTTTTGTGGGTATGTTGTCTTGAACTAACAAAAAATACATAATTGTGAAGTGAAAGAAAAATTGCTTTACTTTTTTGTTAATTTAAGATCGTTTGGTAGTTTTTTTTAGTGCCAATTGTTTCTCTGTGTTCTTTTTTTATATCTAAATTCTCCTGTTAAGTAAGACATTAAGATAAATGCAACATCCATCGTCATGGACAACTGACGGATTCATGCCAGAAACTACACATTTATTACTTTTAACACAGCCAGCTGATAATTACATTGGTAGTTGGTAACTAAACTTAGCGTTCGCTTATGTCAGACATTCAAGTATTTTTTTGATTACCACTAGTTCTACCCAACCATAGTCTTCTTCTGGTAATTCACAGGAAGTCAAACAACGAAACTGATGTGTTACCAGTATCTTCACAACCAGGACAACTCATGTCTTGTATCCGCTAAGCTCAACAAAACCCTTATTATAAAAGTCTTTGGAACAAGATCAGGTTTTCAGGCAACAACGTGGCAAAACAAATTTGGACTGGTTGTGAAAATGGACAGATTAAAAGAGGTCACATAAGTAAGGAGGAGTGTAAGGAGACTAAGTGTTAGCATCACAGCAGGAGAAGACAGAACTTAAATCTTCTCTACAGACATCCACCTAATGATGACGTTTAAAAATGACCTTGTCTACTACGTGTCCATGCTTGAAAATTTACAGTCACAAGTTTCTGGGGCAACAGTGACTCATCCTCGGTGGACGGGAGCTCTGAGCTGCAGTGAAAGACAGAATGCGTGGGTGTGTGCTTGTGTGTTTGCGTCTGTGTGTGTGAGTGTATCTTGTCTATTTCCATCCGTAGCCCTGAACACTGTCTCAGACAAACAGATTAGATGGAAATACACAAGATTAAAACACCACCACCATCCAGACAGGACCTTTCACTATTTTCATGGATTATCAAATAATTATTTCAAACTGCATACATGACGACAAATTAAACATTTCGTCCTTGAATCATAGTTATGGTGGTTCTTACTCCCCACAAACTCATAAATATTACAAAATACCCATGAAACCTTGAATGGCTCCTTGGTGTAAGAGCATTTCATTACAGTCTAATGTGGGGGTAATTTATTAAAGTCTTCATTTAATCTGATGTTAGGAGGTTACTGTTCATTTAATGTCATTAATTAACTGGAGCTCTTATTCTCCTCACTAGCATTTGTACTGTAAACCAACCTTTTCACCAAACCTTTGAGTTTTTAAGTCCGGACTCTCTCGGCTCTCGTGCCCATTTCAGCTAATCAGTTGGCATTTTAGACAACATTTACAACAATATATAAAGATAACATGCTGCTTGTTTTCTAACGTGTTCCCATGACTATCAGTTTCTATGCTAATATTGTGTTTCTGTGTTATGAGGTCAAGCATCTTATTTCCTCTGTTGTTAACCCCTTCAGACCTGAATTTTTTCTAGTGGACCAAAAATTTTTTGCTCAGCTGGTTTTTACTCCACTTAAGCTTAGAAGTAAAGGGAAAAGGAGACATTTTTCCTATCTCACGTTTTAATATGTTTTTTTTTTTTAATGGACATCTCGACTAAATGAGCGACGATCACAGGTGTCAAACTCCAGTCCTGGAGGGCCACTGCCCTGCAACTTTTAGATGTACCTCTGCTTCACCACACCTGAATAGAATAATTAGGTCATTATCAAGGCTCTGGAGAACTGATCTACACAAGAAGGAGGTAATTAAGCCATTTCATTCCAGTGGTTTGTACCTGTGGCACATCTAAAAACTGCAGGACAGCGGCCCTTGAGGGCTGGAGTTTGACACCCCTGGCGTAGAATGTCTTGAAAACTTCTATACTTTGCCCATAGAGTTTCATGCAACATCTAATTCGGCATGATCTCAACCTCTTAAACTGGATGTCTGCTTTTTTGTTTATCAGTATACATGTCTGAATAGAGAATTTATAATACAAAATATAGTTTTGACTTCAGTAATGTGTCAAATGGGTTGGCTTTTTATTATTTGTAGTAATGTAAACGGATTACACAGTTACCAAACAGTTGACAAAGCATCAGCTGGGTATTTTCATTTAATCTCTCATTTTTGATGAACACCCTTGAAGCAGTTTCAGTGTGGCACAAAGCACAGCTGGATTTTACATGTGTTACAGTAGAAGTGCGTTTTTATTGTGTATTACGGCTGCTTGCATCTGCTGGGCGCTGACTTTTTTCCCAGATTTTTGTTTGATACAGACTGGCAATTTCATCCAGCAGGACAGCACCACCCACTGATTCACTATGTAGCTTGAAAACCTCTGGATGAGACACTTTGAAAAACTAAGACTGCTTTACTTCTCAATTTACCATCTAATTTCTCGCGTGGCTTATTTCCTATATCCTAGCACTCAAGACCAGATATATTTCGATGTAGAGTCAGTTCAATAAAGTCTGGGAGTTTATACTCCATCACTGAAAAAATAAAATAACATAAAATCACAAAATGGCTATGAAATGTTCATACATGCTTCTTTCTTTGCACAGTAACTCTGAATAATTGTACAACATACACAAACTCCTGATGTCCATTGGGATGGACACTCAACTTTAAAAAAATCCTACAATTTCATGATAAAAAAAAAATTCAAAATACCTTCAAATACTATGACTGGAAATACTTAAAATTATACTGTGAGGTTTTTTTCTAGGCTGCTATGAACATAAATTAATATTTTTGATGGAAAACAGATGCTTACTCCTCATCATCTCTCGTTTCATACAAATGTTCGTCTTGTCTGATGCCTGAAATTTACTGGTATCAAGTCAAGAGCCTAAACTTCATTGTTTTTGTTTAATAAGACACCAATCTGTAAGATCCACCATGCAAATAGCAAATTCCTTAATTTTTTTATTGGTTTTATTCCAGAAAAATATCATGTCCATTCCAGTGGACAAGGGGTTTGAAAGAGTTTTAAAGTAGCTCAGAAATTATACATTTCGATCTTTATTGTTCGTTATACTTAAAATTCTCACTGTGAAGCTGCTTCCATCCTCTAATAGGATTACGTGTGTGTATTCTTTGCTTTTTAAAAGTGCAAACAAGATTTTTTTTTGTTTTTTTCAGTGAAAGATGCTCAGGCAGCTCTATTGAACTCATCGTGACGTCAATCCTCATTTCTACCGTCAGGAGCACACAGAACTAAATGTTTACCATTTAAACATGGCAAACATTCAAAATGGTGAGTAAAAATGTCCATATGTCCACTTGACATAACAAATCTGTTTTGAATTGATCGATTTTGAATGGGAATACGTTTGGGGCTGTCCCACATAATCCTGCCCAGAAATTGCCTTTTTTTTAAATTATATTCTACATATAACATTTTAGAAGGTATCTTCTTCCATTTTTACCCATTATTTACAATTATGGAGTTTGTCAATGTTGCTAAAATTCATATTGAATAATAATATGTCCAAATATGTTGATAAAATTAATTGCCTCACAGTCGCCTGTATTTTTATAGCAGTATAAAGTAGCAGTCACATCACAGACTGCATTGGGTATAATCTGTTTGCATACAGACAGAAAGAGTGTTACCACTGACACGTGTTTCTCTCCTTTGTTAAAAATGTACTGCTGTATTGTTTTTTACAGTCCTAAACAACAGCAGTGTGGTTCGCTGTGAGGTGTTCGTAGTGTCGACTAGTTAATTTTCTTGATGGATGCCTGGCCGCCTGTGCACTGAACTGTAATTCGTAAAGCTTTCAAAGCCACACATTTAGCTCAGTTCTGGTCCAGTAATCCACCACAGCATAAAGGGCCATCACCTCCATCTTGAGGAAAAAAGAAAAGTGCTCCGCCTGCCTGGTGTTTACATTCTAATTTATATAACGTGTGCAGAAATCGCCCCGTTGTTCCTCGCCTCTTTCTTCCAAATGAATATTTGTGTCTGCAGAATGAAACAAAGAGGCATGATTAAATAAAGGAATGGGTAAGCTCCAAGATCTCTGTGGGACCTTCGAATTAAACTTCAATGTGACAAAACGCGCCGAGTTGCTTGTTGCAATAACATCAAAACCTGCCCCAATGAGCAGGAAACAAGGTCTGCTGCTTCACTGCTGCAGATATTGTCGATTTATCGTAACTGGAAAAAGCTGAAAGGCTAGTAAACCATGAAATTATGTTCACCTCGGTTGAAAATACAACCCAAAACTTATTGAGCTGAATTTAGATTAATCTCCTTACGGGTATTATGTTAGTCTCGCTTAACTGTGTTTGCATATATTCAATTTACATGAAGGGATAATGTTCTTTTTTTTATGACAGAGCATTCAAAGTGCACTACAGGTGAACTGATTTTTTTTTTTTTTTATTATATTTTTCTTTTTGGAAACAAGCAATGCTTTGAAAAATTACTTGTCTTGTTTTTTCTTTGTCAGCCTAACATGCTTCAGATCATAAAATAGTGATTAAAATCAGGTCAAAATAACCTCAATAAATAAAAATAACAGGTTTTAAATTTTGATTTTATTTAATTAGCAACAAGCAGTGATGATAACTGGCTTTTAGTCTTTCACATCACTGTAAAGGAGGTGTGGCACACTCCACTTTGCAGAACTGACTTAATTCATCCACACGTTAGAGTTTTGGAGCATAAGCAACCTGATGAAGCTCACAGCACAGCATTTTAATTGGATTTAAGTCCCAATTTTGACTAGACCACTCCAAAACATTCATTTTGATTTCTTTTAGACATTTAGAGGTGACTTTACTGGTGTGCTTAGGATGATTGGTTTTCAAAGTGCTCATAAGTTTGAAATCACAAACTACTAATGTCAGGATATTCTCCTTTTAAAGAAATAAAGCAGCACCTTATCATGACACTACCACCATCGTCTTTTACTGCAGGTATAGTAGTCTTTTTATAAAATGGCGTGTTAGTTTTATACCAGATGCAATGGGATGCACACCTTCCAGTGAGTTTCACTTTAGTCCGAAGAATATTTTCAAAAGGTGTTGGAGGTCATCGAGATATTTTTGGTAAATGTTGTAATTTTTGACATCCGTGTTCTCTGCCCTGAAGCTCGTCCACAGATGCTGTCTCATTTGTTTTGCTAAATCATGAAGTAGGTGAGATATTTTCTTTTGTGGCCTCCTGGATGAATATTCGGTGCACTTTTGGAGTAATTTTGGTATCCACTTGGAGGACAATGGCTCTCACGGTCATTGTGAGCAATTTTCTTTAAAAAAAAAGTATCTATTTTTTAATTACTTTACTTTGAATAAGCAAATGATACCTTGCTAACACATAAGAATTATTATATTTTGCAAAAGGCCAACAACAAAATCAATCTCTAAGGGTTCATATAGCTCTAAAATGGAGCCTGATAGGAAAAACAACAGCTGATTTTCATTGTCATGCTTCACCTGGGAAGTTTGAACTATGCTAAAACAAAAAAAAAAGGGGGGGGGGGGGAGACTAAATAAATCTTTGAGGCAGCAGTAAAGAAGTTAATAAGCTTCAAATTATTAATGCCAGCGGCTCCAAGATGAGGACGGGGGTGTCCTTCATCTAACTTTGAGGAACGGCCTCACCAGCATACCGGGGAAAAAAACACATTAGTACTCAATTGTTTTAGAAGTAAGCCCAGAAATGGCAAGTAGAAGTTTAAACAGACAAAAAGCATCAAAACATGACCAAGGATGAAGAAGTTCAACATAAATGCGAAACAAAACCTCCTCAACCTGCGTGCCACTCATATTTCTGTCGGTTTTTCTATGAACTTCAGAGATGTTTCGCTTCATCCCTGGTCTAAACTTTTCAAGGATCCCCTCGAACAAGAAGCCCATGTGACACCTCTGTGGCGTTCTGTCATGTCAGTATAAGGATGTGACAGTGCAAGAACGTGTCGTCTGAACAGGGGTCAGAGCTGGTTTCAGGTGCAAGTCAGGGACCAGTGAGTCACCACTGTGATCTGGATGCCCGCTCTGTGCCTCGGAGTATAAGCCAGTCCTGAACGAGGCAGACAGCAAAACGAATACTGCAATAACAGCGGCACAGGCGGCCTAAAAATAACCTTCTGTCGCTTCTCGTCTCTCACACTTGTCCACACCTCACCCACTTTGGTCGGCCTTATCTCCCGGGTCCTTCTCTTTGCCTCTGTGACTTTTACTCTTGCAGGTCGTTACTCACATGTACTCAAGTAAACCGCACCGAACGACCGTCAAAGTCAAAGTTTTTTGTCTCCCCGGGGAGAAATGTGACGTTGGATTTCACAAACACATTGAACTCTTTAGAGACATGACTATTGGTTCAATGATTTTTACAAACAGGATTTGAATGTATAAGTTTGAATTTAGTATTTTTCAAAATTCATGCTCAAATAAATACATTTGACCTGCGCTGACATTTGGGTAAATGTCACTTAGCACGGTGCAGATAAACCACACATTTTTGTAGTCATTGTGTGGCTGGTATAATTCAAGTTGTGTTGACCACGCTGTTCATCAGCTTTTCTGTGTTTTGCATGTAATTTGCTTGGTAGGTTGTCTGTGAAAACTGGAGGATACATCAGTTTACTGTTAACCAAACCCAAGAAGGGACAGAAATACAAAATTGCTTTTGAAAATGTATGGGTGTGCTCATGAATGTGTTTTTCCAATGAGAAGCAGGGGGTTAGCCTATCACTCCACGAGTGCATATAGTTACTGTGATTGAACAGCACAGCTATGTGTTGTCCTTGTAGGTTTGAACCCGACTCACTTCAGTTTTATCAGTCTTTTAAAAATGGGAAGGATTAAAATACAAAATACAAAAGCCTGAATCAACCCCCTTCTCTAAGAACCCAAATTCTGAATTTGTTTCTCACACTGTGTTTTTCGGCTATTTTAAGTTCACATCACTCTTTACCTTCGACACACGACACTCACGGCTGAAAAGGCAAAATTAGGTTTATCTTGAGGGTCTGAAGAGTAAACAGGCAAACAGCCTTCGACAGAAGGTCAAAGCAACATCGGTAGAATGTCCACTATGGCTTGAGGAAAGTTTCACTCTCATCTTCAGGTTCTGCTTTGACTTTTTTCCCAACATTTACAGTTATTTTATTTTTTTTCTATTAAAATGTCCTTTGAGTTAAAAGGGAGTGGGACTTTAAGTTTGTGCATGAATATCTTTTGACCCTCCAAAAGCTACTTTCTGTTTGCCATTCACAAACTTCTTTAACCAATTGTTTAATTAATTAGAATCCAACTAGTTTAATTCTCTTTGGGTATGAGAGACTGTTGTGTGTGAATATAAAAGAAAAAAAGTGACAAGAGTTTTTTGGTGACCAAAACCACACCATGTTCAAAGCAACCTAAAATCCCTTTCTTCCTCATTCTAATGCCTGCTAACTCTCACATCACGTTCTCTGGCTGCTTTGAGTTTCAGCTGATTTGCTATTTGTGACAACAAATAACTAAACGGGTTTACCTAATAAAGTTTAGACAAAGCTTGTTTGCCTAAACTTTACAATGTATTCCAAGAGGTCATCGTTTTGAACCCATCAGGAAGCAAAGGGAGGACATGACTGATGTCAGGATGCTGGCGGACTGATTGGTGCATCACTAGTTCTAATGCTAGTTCTAATGCACCTCTATTACACATAAATCAATGGAAATTGGTATTTACAAAAAAAAACTAATTTTCATTTTCTCAACAGCTACAGCAGATTTACTGCTAAACAAAGCGCAATGACAGATTAGTAAATAGCTTAATCTTTACGTCTGTCTCCATAAATTTATGTTGCTCTATCGTGCTCGTTTTCTTAATCATGGCTGAAACGCTGAGTGCTCGTGTTGTTTGTAGTTTACCTCAGTGAGGAGTGAAATGAATCCATATGGCTGAGAGCTCTGAGCGAAGCGCCTGGAGTGAAATACTTCACATAGAAGTCACATCCACTCTTGATTCATGTGGCATTTGCTTAAGGCACCGAGGAGCGTTTGTAAATAAAGGAACTGTCACATTCGCATCGTGTTGGACATTCGGTTTCAATGTAACACACATGAAAAACACGTGTACGTATAGCTGTAAATAAAGATGCACTACACACTGAATTATAAATCAGATGCATCAAGGTATCGATTCTTAAGAATTAACAACTTTTTTTTTTTTTTTTTATCCTAAGATATTTTCAGGGTAAATAAGTAAATTGCATTTGCAAAGCCAAAATCACAAATGCTTCGCAAGTCACAAAAGAAAACCGGATCAAAGATAAATTTCACATGACTTAAAAGCCTGTCTGTACAAATATGTTGTTAGCTGTGTTTCAAAATAACAATCAATGGAATCAAAATGAAGTAAAAGACGAGGTGCAACGGCCTGAAACAACCGATTCCCACGGATTTTAAGCCGAGTCTGTTTAGGTGTCAATAGACTCAGTGGACCAGCAGAAAACTGAGGCATAAGCATATCAGAGACATACTGGGGGCCCGAGCAAGAAGGATCCTAAAAGTAAGAACAAGAAGTTGATCCTAAACTAGCTGGTAATGAGTGAATAGAAAATGACTCAGAATGTAATGTAAGCTCTTGAAACTTGATCAGATTCTGCTTTAAGAGTAAACTGTTGTAAATCTTCACAGGAAGATTAATAACACAGAACTTATAAAGGCTTTTATTCTTATTACAGAGGCCAATTATAAGAAAATCCTACATTCATGTAGAAATTGTACATTCTCATATTTAGAGCCTGACACATTAACTAGATGTTTTGCTATCTTCGTTTTTAAGTGGATATTATTAACGCATAAGTGTGACTATGTTATCTTTGCCTGAAGGTATCACTGAGTATTTCCAGTAATTAGTATCATTTTAGGTCATAACAAATAGTACACAGCTGAACCCCGTAGATATGTTTAACCTAGATTAGTTTAAAGATAACGTTCATGGCAAACAGTGTAAATTTCCTCAAATACATGTTTGAGAGTTGTTGATAATGGCAAAATGCATTTTGAACCAAATACTTTCACCTTTAAACCTGAGGAGAGGAAGAAATTAACACTTTCCAGTGGCGCAGAATCTAATGTTTACCAGGTTGGCATGATTTTAAAAGAATGTTTCACTTGAAAGCATATAAATACAGCTGTGATATGACACCAAAAACATCTGGACTGCTGTTTATGGTGTACTGTAGGCTGGCTGCTTCTGTTGAAATTTGGATCAGTTACAATGTAACTCCAAAATTACAGTTTTGGGGAAATATTTTGTGTATCTTTTGTATATTAGGTGTATAAAAATGCTGATTATTATAAAACTAGTAGACTATTGTGAATTTTTTTATTTCCTATATACCTTTGTGCAAACATAAAAAATATTCTTTTTAAATTGTATGAGGATAAGTATTTTCATTAAACTAGCACTTAAATATCAAACTATTGTTATATTTTTTGTATTTTGTGCAGTACTGTGTCAACTTCACTTGCATCATAAATTAACAATTGACAATAAAATACCAACAATAAATTTTTTGGGGGTTTTCATTTCATGTTATCTGTGATTTTGTAATGATCAAAATCACTTTTTGCAACAACAAAACAGGGGAAAGAAATGGCTCTCCAATATGGCTACCTCACTATTAACATTTTTTTTCAACATTTACTGTTGGAAAAAAATCATTGAGATATTTGCAGATGTTCAAACTAAAAAGAAAGAACCCCACAAAATAAAAATATGAATATAAAACACCAAAATAAAAGTCGTAATTAAAACTCCTCAATTGGAATAACAACTCATTTAGCAAAAGGGAGATTGATGCATTGAAAAACATCCAAATCAAAGAACCACTCAACCGGGAATAAACTTCCACAACAACGTGCGAAGCCGGTTCACAGACGTCTGCTAGGAAATTTCAATCAGGCTGCAGGCTAAAGTTTCTGCATCCATCCAGAATGACGGATAAAGCCGACTTCAGATTTGACTTTCAGACAAACCTTCGCCAACTTAAAAAAAAAACAAACAAACAGTATGAATCAACATCTGGATGATGCTCAGATTAAGGTCAAGGCATGGGTGAGGACTACACTTGTAAGAATGTGAAATATGAAGAGCATGTTTAACTAAAACACAAACTGCTCTTTTTAACGGATCTACTTTATATTGGAGAAAATAGTTCTGCTTAAAAGGAAGGGGAAAGGGCAACAGCAAAGGAGGAGGACACAAAGTCATTTTAATGACGGCTTGAAAATTTAAAAGAGGTGAAGGGAGCAGGAAACAGTTGAATCTGCTTAATGAAAAGCTCCCTAGGAGAAAGAATGTCAGTCTACTGCGCAGCAACAAAAGGTAGAGGGTATGACATCAAGCTGGAGGAGGAAGAGGAAGAGGCTGACTAATGAGTATGTATGAAGTAGAGTGAATAATTATGTTTGGTTTTCAAATAAAACGACCTTATTCATCCTATTCTCCAACTCAATAACATCTTTGATGCGTGTCGCATTGCGCAATTACATTCACGAGTAGATAGTTATGACGTTTTTAGTAGGTCATTTACGGGTCATTTAAGAATGAATAAAAAGCTTAAAATGCAGCTTATTAAGAGACAATTTATCTGACGGTTCAGTGTTTTGGATTATCTGTGAAGCTACAGAGCCTATATTTATAGCCTTCTCCCTGAGATCAAGCAGACATGACACCAATCCATAAAAGATGATTAAAGTAGCTTCAAAGTGCGTCACAGCCACATGGATCCAGCTTGTGAACTTGTGATGAAGAACATGCTCTTTTAGGACCCCTGGCAAAACATTAAAGATCACTTTAAACATCAAAGGTAAACGGGAAGGAAGCGAGAGACCAGAAGGAAACTGAGAATATCCACAAACATTGTGAGGAGCTTTGTTACCTGGTCTATCATACAGAGCGCTAACACCCATTTGAGGATAGATCCTCTCCAGACATTTCCAATGCAGATCAGGAGCAGTGGAGGCTCCGGGCTGCTAGTTACTAGTCACTCTTGCTTTCTCAAAAGTAGCAAACAAGAGCAATGTGTATTTTTATTGTTTTGCTCAAGGCAGCAAATGGGCCTTCGTCGTTTTAAACAATTATCTTCATCTCTATGTACCTAATTATATAAATATTTTTTTATTTTGTAATATTTTTCCTGAGCTTCATGATTAAAAGGTATTCATTTTTTGTTCATTTTTATGTTTTGTTTTACTTTCCTTCTAAAGAGTAGTGTGTCATTGGCTTTTCATTTGCTCTTTCCTTGTTCAGTTAACTATCTGTGTTTATCCCAAAATACATTTAAAAAGAAATGGTTTTCTAAAATGAGTTTAACAGTTAAAGCTTCGAACTATGAATATTTCCAAAAAAATAAAAAAAAGGGTGTAAAAGTGCATCCCATGAGCACATAAAATGTATCTTCTAAGTGTCAGTAAAACATATTCCTAGGCCCAGTTTTGGCTCGGCATAACAGGCCTCAGCAGGATTACTTGAGGTCCAGCGTGCTGAACCGTTATTGAAACCGTAAACCAAGTCGCCATCTGCTCTTCCGTCAATTATTTAGTTTTTACAAGCTTAGTGCAGCGAGTGTTTAAGGAAGAAATTAGTTAATAACTCATAAACACTTGCAAGTTGTTTGAAAAATGTCCTCAGAACACAAGTGAGGAGCTGTAATCAGTCTTTGCAGGGGAAATCTTCTGACCTCCTGTGGGCATGAGTCAGGTTCGGCAAAGGCAATATCACTCTACGCCACTGTGATGGCTCTTTTACAGCTCTGTGTAACAGAAAACTACACACGGATCAATGGGGATCTCCCCCCATCCACCCTCTCTGCTGTTTCTGCACTTACCCCCTCAGGCTTAATTCCTCTCCACTGCGGTTGTAACACTGTTGGAAGTTTCCCAACCTCTGCTGAGTTAAGCAGCATCCACTCACACTGTGCAGCCTCTTTGTAAACCACAGGCATACAGAAAAATGTAATCCCCTGGCAGGGCAGTGAGCAAAGTGGAGTAAAAAAAGGACTAAACCAAGACACTGGCATTCTTCTTCCTGGATTTGATGTAATGGTAGGAATATCATCTCCTCCCAGTGCTGCTGTGTTTATTTGTCCTGCTTGACAATAACAAGCTAACAGGGAGCCATACAGGTTAACCCTTTGCTTCTAAGCCTCATTCAAAGTTGAAGGATTTTGACTCTGGAAAAAATTAAGAGACCACATAAAATCATCAGTTTCTCTGATTTTACTTTTTATATGTTTTTTTTATATGTTTGTGTAAAACGAACATTGTTCTTTTATTCTATGAACTACTGACGACATGTCTCTTAAATTACAAGCAAAAATGTTGTATTTATTTGCAGAAAATGATGCAGTGCTTTCAGACCTGAAATAATGCAAAGAGAACAAGTTCATATTCATTTAGAATATGAACTTTATATAAATATGAACTTTATACTGCGACAGACTGGTGACCTGTCCAGGGTGTACCCCGCCTCTCACCTGGAACGTAGCTGGAGATGGGCACCAGCACCTCCCGACCCCATTAAGGGACAAGGGTGAACAGAAAATGGATGGATGGATGAACTTTATATAAATATAAACATTAGTATGTTTTAAATATCCATTTAAAACATACTAATGTTTTACCTCAGGAAGAGTTCAGAGATCAATATTTGGTGGAAAACCCAGGAGATTTTCAGTGGAGTTCAGTGCAGTGGGCTCTTAGTTTTTTTTTACAGAGCTGTATAAACCTAAGATTAAATGACTTATGGTCCAGCACTCTTACCGTAATTTCTGGACTGTAATCTTCTATTTTTTTCCCCAAGCTTTGAACACTTGTAGTGTGGCTAATATATAGCTTTTTGCCAACATGTTTTGATTTGAAAGGCCGCACTGCTGTGTGTCGAAGCCCAAGAGCAAAAGGAAAGTGAGGCTGTTCAATTCCCACAACAAAGAAGACACGTTTGGTGGTTTTAGTGAGCAAAAAAGTACATTTTTATTTAGCTTTCACGGATAAGTTCACAAAGTGCTTCACAAAGCGCGTAAGAAAAGCACATCAAACATAACGCCGAATGAGGTTTGTTTGATGCACTCAATGATTGCAGGAGGAAAATAGCAATCGACGGCTTTTCTCTGAAGGCTATTGGATTTATTTTTTTTAAAGCAGCCGTGTTACAGGTGTTTGGAAAAAGTATTTGGAGTTTTTATTAAGTTAAAAGTAAGAAAATAATGTTCTATGTAAATACCTCATTTTACAACATGGACACCTACGACTTATAGACAAGTGCAGCCATTATATGTACGTTTGTTTTTTTTTTCTTTTCAAAGTTAGAGGGTGGGTCTTATGTTCAGGTGTGCTTCGCAGTCCTTAAATTTCGCTACTTCTTTTGGTTTTACTGGGAAGCTAATATCTGTTTCCTAATCTATAGGTCAAAATCTACAAAGGTCATGAACTTGCTACTTGGTTGGCCATGGATTTGCCGTCGGAGCAGGAAATTGTTCTTGCTTCCTCTTGCTATTGATCAATCTGTTGGTAATTTAGTGAACTGAAGCTCTCAATTAAGGTAAAGAGACAATTCATTTAGCAGTTTCTCATTTCATAGCCATTTTTGCTCTTATGTATAACCACCTTTTATCTTGGTGATATTTCAAGTTGGGCACAAAGCAGGTACTGTTTGATTTAGAAATCCTTTTAGATCTAACTAGTATAATCCAGAAAGTATACTCTCCCCAAATCCACAGACAGAGTTTGGGGAAGGTGTCTAAGGCAGAACAAGAACTGGAATTTGTGCAAAATAATAATTTTTACATTTTTTGCGACATGAATGCTACTCATAGATAGTGAAGGGCTTGCATAATTGTTTGCCCAGAAAGACATATTTGAAAGATAACATTTTTAATGGCCTGGGTGAGTAATTGGGAAGTTATGGTTAACAAAGTGGTTGGTGTCACTCTTATTGTTTTTTGCCTTAAACTAAAACAAGTGTAGCTTTAAACTAATATCTAATAGATGTGTTGAACCAATTCCAAGTCCCAAAAATAAAATCACTCTCAAACCAAATTATCTTCCAAATTTAACACTAGCATCTATGGATTGTTTAGCTGTATTTTCAACGAGAAATGCTCAGTGGATTTGTCCTCCACTGGTTAGCCTTGCTTTGTTGCTGAAATTGATCCATCATCAATGGACATCAGAAATGTTGTCTGATTTAGGATTGTATCGTTCCGAATCTGTACAATACCTCATATTTTATGTGTTTAGCTCATTAATATACCCTGGTAACCTGCTTTTCAAACCCTGCATCATCGTGACTCATCTTTGGTTGTTTGGGATTTTTCTGTGTTTAAAGTTTAGTATATTTGTTATTTGTTCTCTGTAGTTATTCTTATTTTTGACTAGATCAGCCTCGTTTCTATTTTACTTTAGTTAATTATTTTAGGCAGGTTATGCTTATATCCTGTATATATCTTTTGCTTGTGGTTAGATTTGATTTTCCAACTTTCCTGTTTGTGATTACTCCTCCACCCTCCCTTGTGCCACACACACACGCACACACACCCTCTCTCTCTCGCCTGCCTTCTGCTCTCCCCCCCTCACACCTGCAACCTGTTAGTTAATCAGTCCGGGTCCATTGTTCCACCATTCAAACTCCCAATATTGAACCACCTGCCTTTCACTCGCTCATTGCTGTTTTCTCCTGTTATAATCCGTCACCTGCATTTACCTGCTCACTCAATGTGATCTCATTGGTTTTTGTAAGTTCATGTTTATATGTTGTTGTTTTTTTTCCCCAATGATTAATTTATATTCACTCGCTGCCTCTACCTGTTCTACATCTTTTGGCTCTTAGTTTTATATCCAACCATGACATGCTTCCAAATATTGGTCCCAAACTAAAGAAATATCTTATTTGTAACTGTGTCAAACTGTGTTTTTGTCAGCGGAGACAAAAAGTCCACAATAAAATGTGAGTAAAAGACTTTCCTGTCATTGCACACACACATACACACGCAGGAATCCTTAAGTGAGAAAGCACACCAGCTCGTTCTACCTCGTACTTGTAGAGCCCTTTGAGGTGTGACCGATTCCTAAGCCTTTCTAAATCCTTTGGATGATATTTAATTTGATCTGGATGTGTCAATGCATCTCATGGATAGCCGTTTTATTCTCAATTTTCTTCTGAGGATAAATTGTAAAATGAAGTGTCTGTCCAAACTTTCCGCCAGTGACAGTGTGGAATTAACGAGGCTTAGCTCCCGTTGGTGACTCACCCACCGGCTTCTGGAGGATATTGATTTGGATTAAAAGGTTAAATGTTCACCTGGGCCACGGATCCGATTCTGTGACGCGTCCCGCTGCACGACGGGCGTCGCTCGAGGGAATGTCAGTTCAGGACATTTGACTCCACAAACTCAGAGAAGATTACCAAGAGTATCTAATCTCTTTACAGCTGTCTGTCCTGACAGTCTGGCCCGGATCTGGGAAAAGCAATACAGCGGCTGAGCTTATCGCTACAGACGATGAAAGAGCCGAGAAATAAATCTAATTTCCGCAGCCCAGAGGTTGTCTAAATCTACTTGTTTTATTCTTCGCTCGCTTTCGAGCCGAGTATGAGATAAGATAGACTACAACATGCTTTAGCTAAAGCAGTTTTTATGTATCTGCTGATAGGAAAATTAAACTACGGAGGGACTCTTTTGCTGTAGTTGATTTAAGTTCCAGGTTCTTTAGACCAAATGTGAACTGGTGCTTTTGTAAATGTACTTCAATAAAAGTTCTCTATATATATCTGTGCCTCACTGGCTACTGTATTTATCTATGTAATCTCCTGCATATCAAATATGTAGGATAGTTAAATTAAATTGCCAAAACCAATGTTTCATCTCATCTGTTATACACTGCCTGGCCAAAAAAAAAGTCGCCACCAAAAAATGGTCACACTCTCTAATATTTTGTTGGGCCACCTTTAGCTTTGATTACAGCCCGCATTCGCTGTGGCATTGTTTCAATAAGCTTCTGCAGTGTCACAAGATTTATTTCCATTAATCTTTCACCAAGATCTTGTATTGATGATGGGAGAGTCTGACCACTGCGCAAAGCCTTCTCCAGCACATCCC